>JAUJYZ010001300.1:162500-470000 GCA_033675265.1 Actinostola sp. cb2023 | reverse complement strand
ATTTTGTCTATATTTTTATTACAGACTGGCAAATTAACTGCTAAATATGCCTGTGCGTTTCCTTCAGCCGCTGGGCTTAGCGTTGGCAGTATCTTATTAATCATGTAAGTAGTTCCTTGTATTTTTGCACGGTATGTGCTGAATCAGTTAAATCGACTCATCGATTTATTAGTCTGACTGACTGACTGACTGATTGGTTGTCTTACTAAATGTCTGAGTGAATGACTGTTAATACTAATTGACGTGATTGACTGTCTATCTGCCACTGACTGATTGATTGACTGACTAATTGGTTGTCTCACTGTCTGTCTGTCTGTCTGTCTGTCTGACTGATTGGTTGTCTTACTAAATGTCGGAGTGAATGACTGTACTAATTGACCTCATATCAAACTTATTTCCTGCATCATTGAACATTTGCTCCTGTTGGGATCCAGTATCACGCGGACAACGTTTTTGTTAATGCGCTTGCGCAAAATGATTGATTTACAAAGGTGTTTTGTTTACTAAAGCACGTTTGAGGCCCGATTGATCGAGCAATTTCTTCTGTGGCCGCTAAATAAAGCAGATTCGTACGTGACTGGTTTATCATTTCTCACTTCATCTTTTGCCTTTGACAATGTGTAAATCAGGTAGCTAAAATATAAAAGAGGATGTAAGCTGCATATGTTTTCTCAACAGGGGAAAATATCCGGGGGAAATATATCACAAATTCGAACTTACTTATTGATCTTGTGTGTAAATATTGGAAGTTACCTTGAAAACACACGAAGAAATCGCGAGTCGTACCTACTCGTAAACTTCGCATTTTCTGCTTCGCATCAGATTAAAGTCCTATTTTGAGCTTTCAAAGTCGTAGTCGAAGTGTTTATGAGTAATTACTCGGGCCCTTCCGAAGGAAGCCCGAGTTATAAAATGGGCCTTTTTTTTTTTTTTTTTTTTTATTTTTGTCATGGCCACAGAATGAAGAAAGAATGCGAAGTATTTGATCGTATCGAGTTTCAAGATTACTCAGCAGATAAGGGAGCGAGCTACACTCCTGTCCCTGAATTCGCGGAAAACCGCTCTAATCGCTAAACAAACGACACACAGGACTGGACTCAAGTAGATATTTATTCTTAGTTTTGAAAGCAGTTTTAGATCTTCAAGATATTGAAAGGTCAGGATTCTAGTTCATCGTTCGACAATTTAACTAAAAACTATCATGATCTCGCTATGCCATTCAAATAAATCCCAATAGAGACTGCATATTATTTGGCCTTGCATTTCTGTCTGAAAGTGTATTCCTAACCGATGTCAAATAGCGATGTCTGCGGCTTGGGAAAACTCGTAAAACACACCGACACACAGTCTCCCTCGTCACGCAATTGTCATTGTCATAATGCCCGATCGAGTAGTAGGCAATTATACACAAAGAGACAGCAGCTTGGTCGAGCTTTGTCACATCATAGCAATTGCACCCAGGGTATCATAGTCTGAATGAATTAATTGTTTGACCGATTTTCCTCAACTTCGGCCTGGACATTCTATGCATAGAAATAGAATGTCATTAACAAAAACAAACGCGCCTTCATTTAATACAACGAACAATCGAAAGACGTTATCAGAACCATCGGACCATGACTATGCAACCTCAAGTCGTCCGAGGTACGTAATTCCGACGAACCCTGATGAGTGGAAGATCTTTATCTATGCTCACCGACATATATATAGTCTCCCTCGTCACGCAAATGTCATTCTCATTGTCATAATGCCCAAGTATACGCTCATTGAGCATCTTGTGTTGCATCAGTTAGGCAAGCCATTCATCAGTCCCCTTTAAACACGAGGGCGCACTATAAAAGGAGAGGTACCTAGAGTAAGTTCGTTGGATCTGTCAATCAAATCTACCGAGACGTCACAGAGAGAGGATCGCAAGAACTGCAAGCTCTATAAATCAATCAAATGAACAAGAAACTGTGGAAATAAGTACTAAAACGCACATGGATAATTTTTGTTGTACAATTCACTATCACTTTTCACTTTGATAAATACAATTATGGTACTTTGAACTGGAACCGTTAGTCGTTTTGAAGTCGCACGGCTCTAGTATTCTGCTTATCGTTTCTTTCGTAGGTTATCCTAAAATGTACCCGCCAAGACATGGAAATGCCATTTGCGAATTAAATATACTCACAGCATAGGTTTCGAAATCTTACCGGCCTTTACCATAAAAGTACAGAGATGTACAAATGCTCGACACGTACATTTACCTCGTAACAAGACGCCTTCGCGGCGAACGACGTCGTTCGTCTTGTTATGGTGACGACGAAGACGAACGTAACTTGAAAACAATACTCTTGTCGCTTTATGTAGAAATGACCGAACATAGTTTTATGCTTGGAAATGCTTATTACAGGCAAAGAGGATTTCGCTTCATGAATTTGTAGGCCTGGATAAGAAGTACGGATGTTGATTGTTGTGATACATGGCGCGCGAAATTTAAAACATTCTTCGTACGCGTAGTGCGAATGAAAATCGTAAAGATAACTACCGAATACGAACAATATTGACACGTCCGTCTATTATAACTGTTTTAGACGTAAATTTACAATTTCTTCCCGAGACGAAGTCGAGGGAAACATTGAGACTCGAGGGAAACAAAATTAACTGTTTTCCCGAGGGAACAGTCATTTTAAAAGTGTTTTGTTATATCCTCATAGTCAAACACTGAAAAAAAAACAGATAGGGTTGTAATACGTATTCCATATATATGGTAAAAGCGTGCAAGCGTATAGCGGCCCCTAACAAGCGTATAGCGGCCCCTAACAAGCGAATAGCGGCCCCAATTTGGCTAATAGGTATTTGCAATGCAAAATATTTTCAAAGGCTAGAAAAAATGCAGAGTTTGGCAGCGTAATCCCTCGTGAT
Organism: Actinostola sp. cb2023; assembly: GCA_033675265.1. Lineage (NCBI taxonomy): Eukaryota > Metazoa > Cnidaria > Anthozoa > Actiniaria > Actinostolidae > Actinostola > Actinostola sp. cb2023. The sequence continues at coordinate 467,093 of JAUJYZ010001300.1, read as the reverse complement.
TTTTGGAATAGGTGTATACTGTGTACGTGTGATAGTTATCGTCTCATATATATATATTCTAATATTTGATTATTAAATGTTTACCAACAACACCTTCCGTATTTCCACATTTGTATCTCTCTACAACAACACAAACCCCAGAGATACCTCTGTGTTGCTATATAATATTCAAACAATTAATGTTCTGTGCGTTGTACGTTTGTCGATGAGCCTTCAAAACCGTACAGATCGGCTCTTTATTCCAAACGATCGATCGTCTCTGCGTTACTTTTCTGGCTGAAACGCGCGCTCTACAAAACATACACAAATATCTCTGTAATCGTCTATGTCGTCTATGCTGTACTTGTTTCGAAGAGTATAACTTTATCAGTTGAGTTGTAGTCGTTAAGCAAATGTCGTTTAAGCAAGGAAATGATCGTATTCAGATTTCTTAGATTTCCAATCTTTAAGCTTAGTTGTTTAATTAAATTAAATGTTCTCACTAAATATAAGTTTAAGTCAACAGCCTTTATTTATAAACAAAAACTAATAGTAATATAACTCTTTTCATTTTCAGAGAAAAATTGAAAATTATTGAGCTCGCTCTGTTTATTCTTGCGTGTGAATTTCCTAGCGATATACGGATCTTGTTCGTTGTTTATAAATTTTATTACTAAATGCGAGTTAGAAGGATTCCCTCTGTACACTCAACAAGACACCTGCCCAAGGTAAACAATTGCAATAACCTACATGTACATATGATTAAAATGTACAATATTACGACTATCATACTTTCCGGCTATCGAAAAAAGGTCCACAACTTTGCCAGATATAAAACCAAAAATGGATATAGGAGCTTTTACTCTAATTACTGCGACGAGTGACTAAGGCTCGAAACGTCAGTAACTGCGGTTAAATCTTTTTCACGGTGTAATAGATTTCATTTAACCCTTGGATATATTATAAAACAATAAGTTCCACTAAAATGACCACTTCTAATTATACTGAAACTGTAGGACAAAACAGCTATCTCCTGGAAATTCGAATTAAAATAAATAAAATGCTTCGCGCGTCTGTACGTAAAATATTCATCAGTTGTTTTTGTCGTAGTATTAGTAGTAGTATTCTGGGATATCTCATAATTTGGTGTTTATTCCGACTAGATTACTTGCGGATAGCCATTAGCCTGTCTAGAACTAAAACTAAGTTTATTAAATAATATTGCTATAATTAATCTATATTTTTAATAGCTTTACAGTGTAGAGAAAGGACTCGTGGTCCAAGGCAATCTGTACAAACGCTTATATGACGGGTTTTACATTATAGTTGGTGCATTTATGGTAGGCGCTGTTGCTTCAACCTGTACTCCTCGAATTGTTTTACAAAGTAAGATCCTCAAGTATTCCTTTCTGAACTTAGGGTTCATAATTCCGTAGATGACAGGGTTTATTGCACTGCTGAAGGTAGCTAGGAACGTGTACACTGTATATGCCTCTCTTGGGAGGCTGTAGTCCCCACGAACTGTGTCGATGAAGTCCATGAGGAGAATCGGAGTCCAACATGTCATGAACACCACGACAATTACGAATAGAGTTCTTGCGATCTTGATTTCTTGGACGCTGAGCTTCTTGTCTCTTGCGTGAAGGAATCTCTTGTTGTGGTGTTGCACAGTCTGAAAGACCTTGTAGTAGCAGAAGAAGATAATAGTTGTGGGAAACGCCACGAAGACAACGACAAGAAATATGGCGAACCAAAGAGAATCCACGTCCACATAGCAGAAAAACTTTCCAGGATTGAAGATGAAATTGCTGCCTGAGGCGAGGTAGGGAGTTGGTGCGAACAAAGACAAGCCCCACGTCAGGACTATGAGGTAGACGGTTTTCTTCTTGGTGAAATGGTTTCGGTACTGTTGCGGTTTTACCACACTGAAAAAACGATTTACAGCCATCCAAGTTAAGTTCTGGGTAGATGAGGCTGCCATGAGCACGGACACAAAACCCTGATACTGACAAGCTGCATAGCCAAACGGCCAGTCTGATGTTATAAGAACTGTTAGAAGCAAATGCATTGATAGGCATCCCATTCCTAGATCAGAAAAGGCCAACGACACCACGAAAGCATTCGGAACCGTTCGAAGAGACTTGGACTTCCCGACAACATACACGGTGAGAATGTTCCCAACTACGGCGCCGAGGAACAAGACACCAAACACCATACTCTCAAAGACCTTCAGTCCCGTGGTCCTTGATTTGAGATCGTAGCCCAGTCGCTCTAGACTTCCAAGAGTCGAGGTATCATTCATGGTGAAACACTGTTCGAGGTGATTCCCGAAAATCCCCACTCACTTGTTATATCAATGTAATTACGTCACAGAGACTGTCTTGATTGATCAGAAGAGAAACAACAATGACAGCTGAGCTAAGGACCGACAGAAGAATCGACGTCCATATTGAAATTCTGATATTTAACACCTCGCGATCGAAACATATACTATCGCGTTAATCTATTTCACGTGAAAGCTTCATAATGCTCAACCTAAAAAAAAGCAGTTTTGAGATTATCATGATATAATAATGCGGAAAATTAGATTTGTTTCGGTGCTTACTCAGATGAAACTCAGCTTACTGACAGTTTTAATTACTCTTGAGAATTCAGAAGAAACAGAGTGAAACAATACCACACACGTTGTCTTGAACGGCTAGTTTTTACTTCTTCTTTTTTTGATACCAACCAAAGGATACCAACCATATATTTAGAGATGATGTGTTCATATTTACGGCTTTACGTACGTGTTTTAATTATTCGTATTGAAATAATCAATAGTCAGTTATCGTCTCTTGATATATTCCATTTTGTAAAGAAATCAGACAATAGCCATCTTTTCAATATATTTCGATTCCCATTTCAAAATGTGCAATGTCCAATATAATAACAACAATATGCAATCATCGATGATGCACCTGCAAGTGGTTGAGTGCCTCTAAAGAATACAAGTTTGAGCGAGATATGAATATCAAAGTCAACAAGCCAAATAAAAAGTCGGCGCACCGTTTGAAAATCACACAATGAAATAGGTGCAACTGCAGTCGCGTCAATTAACGCACACTTTTGCTCATATAATACTGATAGCAAACGTAGAATATGCGGCTAGATGATTGCGCCTGTGCGAGATCATTTTATATGATCTGCAAACATGCATCGTATAAGGAAATTTAAAGTTAGCGGTGAACTGGATGCTCTTTGATGGCATCCAATTTATAACAGAATTTGAATTAACATGCTAATTCAAATTTGTTATCGTAAATGAGAATTACTCTGAAACAGAAACGAAAATGTCCTACTTATGACATCAAAGCCAAGACACCAGAATTTCACCGCGTGGCCTGCTCAATACATCTTTTCCATTTTATATAATTTCTAGAGGAAAATCGAAAACTGAGTTATCTCTGTTTCATGCTCATTAAAATAATGTTTCAATAAAGTTTTTTGAGATGTTTAACGAGTCAGCGGGGAGGGTTGCTTAGTGACGCCTCGTCAAGATAAGAACGTGTCAATTAAACGAATTTCCCGATCGACTGGGCGCTTCCCAGCAAGTTAACTTGCGTCAGGCCTGGACGATGTGTGTCACTTCAGCATCGCGTGGGAAGATGTAGTCTTTCTCAACAACGGTTCTTCTCATAATTAATATGGGAGCTGTTTCAATTTATAAGGTCCTTTTCCATTTGATCAGGGCAGGTCTGTCTGTCCGTTGATTTTTATAACGGAACACACCAGTTCAGTCTGTAAAGCGCATCGAGGTTCCAGGATGCGCTATATAAATACTCTTTTATTATTATTATTATGTAAGAGATAAATACCGAGAACGGAGGCAATAAGCCATATAAATCCCGAGGGCCGTAGGCCCGAGGGATTTATAGGCTTATTGCCGACGTTCGAGGTATTTATCTGACTTAGTTTAAATTTGACAAGGTTTTCGCACGAAGCAATCTGAGGCATTTTCTGGTATGTTTTGGAGTGTTATTTAGCATGAATACTATATGAATAGCATGAAGAATAGCATTTCAGTGCTCATTATGAATTCACCGGGATGTATTCATATACAACCCAGGGCTGTATATATGGATACATCCCGGTGAATTCATAATGAGCAATTCAATTCTATTCTATTGTTCAATCGGTCAATACCGGAGATAAAGCCCTATGAATAACAAAGAAAACCGTGTCAAATTTAAACTAAGAAATATCAAGACCTTGTATCAAGGTAATCCTTCTTGTGCGTCCTGTTCGCGTGTCAGACAGACCGGTCATAAAGCACCCTTAGTAAACCCTTAGTATTTCACTCGAAATTTATACTTTCAGCTTATGGGAAAACTCTAGCTGCACAATCTTGCAAAGTTCTTCCCGAAACCTCGCCAGTGCGTTAACCGTTGTAACAAGTTTGTATGTTACAGGCCATGTTGGATCCCGATAATAGACAAAAAAATATACTAATTAATTATTAAAAAGGTATCAAATTAATAATTGGCCTATGTTTTTGTCTGTTGCCCTATTCCGAGTTTCATTAGCTTCTCTTGGAAACATCCCGTTTGTACCTCCAACATGGCCGCTGCGTCTTTGTACTTTAAATCTCCAGGGATTGATTGCAACCCAGCAATTGAGAGAAAGACTGGCAAGGAGCACTAAAGAGTAGTTTCCGTATGAGTGGGAAACCTACGGCACTGAGTTACGGTCACGGTATGGAATCAAATACATTGTATTCAACCAATCACAGCGCGCAAAATCATCGCTCAACCAATCAGAATGCTTGGATACGGCATGATGATGGCGCGATACGGTCACGGTACGGCACTATTAAACCGTACCGTAGCTACTTCCCACTCATATGAAAACGACTCTATGTCCAGCAAATTCTTACAAATGTCAATTAACAAGTTGACGCACAAAATGTTTCGACACGATTATAATCATTGCTTCTGTTGTATTAACCGTTGTCAGGTTAAAAGTCCTGAAAACTATGACCAAACAGAATTCTGTGAAATTATAAGCCTTCAATGACATCAGTTGTAGGAAAATTGGTGTTAATTATTCTGCTATGACCGCCGGCAAGAATGTTTGGGAAAGCAGTAAATGAGCCGTTTCAAGCAGACAAAAGGAATCTTCTCGTGTTTTCCAAAGAACTGCTCTGTTAAAATCCGACGATGTTTCCTGAGAATTTTAATTTCCCAGAATTCCTTTGGGTCATTGCTTTCATGAATGTCAAACCATCAATGTTTATGCAATTTGGTGCACTGATATATTTACTTCGTGCCTACATGTTTACGAGTATGTGTGTCTGTCAATTCTCACAATCCGAATAGATTGATAGCGAGAAAATACATGAGTTTGGCAAAACATTAAACTAAAAGAAACACGAGAAACAGTGGATATCCAAAACTACATTAATTACTCAGTTTGTGCGTGTACGCTCCGTAAAAGGTCCAGCTAGTGTAGTCAAGAGAGATAACGTTTGCTGCTATCTGCGGCGCGGGTACGTTTGACGAAAAATGTCTTGAATTTGCCTTTGTTAGCGTTTTGCATGCTGGATATCCTTTTACATTGAATCATTTTAAGTATAGTTCTATACACCAAATGCAATAATGGCGTCCAATTTCAATTGCCATTGTCCTGGACTAACTTTTCCACATAAACACGAGGCTATAGTCAGTCCAGAACAATGGCAATTGAAATTAGACGCCATGATTGCATTCGGTCTATAATATAGTGAACATCACACTGATATTTTAGCGTTTCACTAAAACCTTCTACCATTTATAATAACGTTGACTTTTTGGTCAATTTATGCGATCATTTTGTCCGCTTTCACTGACAATGTTAATGCTCGTTTCCTGTCTCGTGTAATTGTCAAATTGTGTTCCGTTTATCATAAGACATTCTGAAAGAAAGAATTGACTGCGAAATCCTGTTGAATCTCATTTATATGCAATTTAATTAATTATTTCTAACTGACATACCGGCGCTGTCTCCAGAAAGATCCGTTTATTTATCCTAATCAAAATTTACATCCCGAGTACCCTTTGTTTGACCCTTGTCGAATACATGTACACGTAATGACTTATTTTCCTGACTGCTTCATGTGGGTCTTTATTAATCAGGGAAAATAAAGAGACGCAAAGTGGAACTGATAAAAGAAAATGACATCTCAAATTACATGAGTTTCTGGTAATGTTCTCAGTCCAGAAGAACGAGAAGAAGAAGAAGAAGAAGACCAACAACAGCAGCAGCAGCAGCAGCAGCAACAAACAACAACAACAAAAACAACAACAACAACAACAAAGAAAAAAGAAAGAAAGAAAGAAAGAAAGAAAGAAAGAAAGAAAGAAAGAAAGAAAGAAAGAAAGAAAGAAAGAAAGAAAGAAAGAAAGAAAGAAAGAAAGAAAGAAAGAAAGAAAGAAAGAAAGAAAGAAAGAAAGAAAGAAAGAAAGAAAGAAAGAAAGAAAGAAAGAAAGAAAGAAAGAAAGAAAGAAAGAAAGAAAGAAAGAAAGAAAGAAGGAAGGAAGGGAGGAAGGAAAGAATAATAATAATAATAATAATAATAATTTATTCATTTATATTGCGCAAATATCAATCGTAAAAATTTTCAAATGCGCATTACAATGGTATACAATAATAATATTAAAATAAATATTAAAATAAAAATAAAAAAGAAAGCAAGAGAAACAAGATACGCTGCCACCAAATAAACGTTATCACAAACTTTTTTGTACATACATGAGCCGGACTACATACCGACTAAGTCAAGAGCCATTCAAGATAAATTAATGCACTTACTTTGACGCTTAATCTATATAGCTGCTAACTTTATAATAATCAGAATTTTAATATTTGCTAAACCTGTTCATAGAAGTTAACATAAAAACCGTTAGTGTACTAATTATATTAAACTAATTTTGCATATTTAAAAGTAATTTTGCATATTTTACTGTGGTATTATGAACGTGGAAAAAGAAGAAAAAAACGCTATTTGAATAATGAATCCAAAATGAACGTATTTGTCTAGGCTCAGTAAATACAGCAGAAGAAAATGTGTTTGTCGTTTATCGACAGTTCCTACAGCTCGTTCGTCGATACCTCGTTATGAGCATCTACGATTTCTTTTCCGCCATCCCGGGCATTCCTGTCCTTAAACGAATACCTCTCCCCTTTCAATTTTTTGCAAGACAATATACCAAAGTACTGGCCCCGTAGAGTAGGGTTCATAATGCCGTAGATGACTGGATTGATCGCGTTACTAATGCTTGCGAAAAAAGTGTAACTTGCATATGCCGTGCGGGTTAGTGAAAGCTTGCCTCGAAAGGTATCGATGGTGTCGATGATCAAAACGGGCGTCCAACAGAAGATGAAAGCTACGACGATAACAAACAAGGTGTGAGTTGTGCGTATCTCTTCAACGGTCACTGTTTGGTTATTCAAGCGATGCTGTGAAATACGGTGGTTGTGTTTGCTTACAAGTTTGTAGACCTTGAAGTAACAAAACGATATTACACTCGATGGAATGCCGACATAGACAACCACTAAAAGCGCAGTAAACCATTCCACGTCGATGCCCAAGTAGCAGAAAAACTTGCCAGGGTTAAAAACAAATTTGTTGCCAGCGAAAAGGTAAGGTAACGGTGCCATGAGCGAGGTAACCCAGATTTGAAGGATGATTAGTTTTGTTTTATTGACTGTAAAAACACGGTTGTATTGCGACGACCTGACGACCCTGTAATAACGATTCAATGCTGTCCATGCGAGTGTTTGCGTCGACGCCGCTGCCAAAACGGTAGATATAAATCCTTGATACTGACAAACGAACTCACCAAAAGGCCATTCTGAGGTCATTAAGACAACCACCAACAAGTGCATCGAAAGAACTCCCATGGCCAAGTCCGAAACCGCCAAGGATGCGATGAAGAGGTTCGTCGACACTCCACGAAGTGCTGGACCACGGAAGATAATGAACAGCGTCAGAAAGTTTCCAACTACTGTAACGATGAAAATGATAGCATAGAGTATGCTCTCAAATACAACAAGACCTGCCGGGCGAGCTGCCAACTCCGTAGCCAAGAGGCTCGTGTAATCGTTCGTAGCGTTCATCTTTATGGCACTCGTAGATTAGACGGAATCAGTCAAATAGATGTTATAAGGAAGAGGGTGTGCAATTCTCTTCTCGGGATGCTTCTCGCGATTGGATAAGTCGAGCTCCCTTTTAGATAACGAATTATGAAAATCACCGACTAAAATTAAACGAATACAGCTGCCCTTCTGTTGACAGTACGATATTAAAACGTTGAAGTCGGTTGAGACGAACTTTCAGAATGATCTGGGTTTTGTTTGAAATAATCAGTCCAACAAAAACTACCCAATTGAACAAAGGGTAATCCACTTCAAGATGAAATAAAAGCGGTTTTCCGAGAACGTTAAGGATAACTTACCTACCAAGGCTATAATTACAACATTAATGGCCTAGTTATCACTTCCTAATCTGTTACTAAGGCGGCAATCTTTCTGTTTCAATACAAATACAGAATACAAAGATACGAGATGAGAAACTGACAGCCTGCCTGTTAAAGATAGGAAAGAGAGTACACTCTTCACTATAAGAAAAAATAGGCAGTCAAGGACTGCATGTGGCTACTGTAAAAAAAAAAAAAAGTGGTAGTCTATAACTACATGTAGGTACTGCGGTTTTGAAATGTATAAGAAATGTGTAGTTGGATAATGATTCCTCTGTTGAACTAGTATGTTTGAACTATCTGCCGAAACTTGTTATTTGGTTCTATATAATAATTAATTAGAATTGAAAACAATTGTGACAGTAAACAAATAATGAACAACAACAGTTTTTAATAACAATCAATATCAACAGCATCGATCGTTAGTAATCGAATATTAACATTAATTTAACAATGTTCTGTATATTTAGCAAACTCAATTTTGATAACAATAATAATAATAATAAGGTCTTAAAGTGCTCCTAACCCCTTTTACAATTGTATTAAAAATTGAATGTACATGAACTGATCAGCTATAGGACTAAGTTTTTTCTTTGTTTGAACCTTGCATTTAGGAGTTATGGAGGTTTGAAATCTGGTATGCAAATCAGATGACGTCACCCCGGGCTTCATTTATTATACAAAAACGCCCTTGTGCAAATTATTAACATTTTTGAACTTGTAAAATATTTTTACAAACTATATAAATGATTTCATATAAAATTTTCCCCCATATCGGGGAAGAGATCTACTGAAAACAATGAAATAAGTTAGGTAAAAAGCCCGGAGTGACGTCATCGAATTAAAATATCGAGATTTCAAACAACTATAACTCCTAAATGCGAAGCTCAAATGAAAAAACACTTAACCCTATAGCTGATCAGTTCATGAACATTAAATTTTTAATACAATTGTAAAGGGGGTTAGGAGCACTTTAAGCTTTAACTTTGACTTTGCCTAGCTATTATATGAAAACATTGAGTATAATAAATAGTATCTCTAATTTAAAGATAAGTTTACACTCTAATATACTATGATTTTATGCTATTTTGTACAAGAAACCAGATACATCTCTCGTGTGTAAATATTTTTTCAGGTTTCACAGGCTCGCCACCCTTTGTTTGTGTATTGGGCTTCCTGTGTCTTATTTGATCGATACAGTGTATGGCCGTAAATTCACTTTTAGAATCCTGTCCTTTTTGATATCTTGCATTTCTAAAACTGCTTTCAAAATAAAGATGAATATCTACTTGAGTCCTGTGTGTCATTTATTTAGCGATTAGAACGGCTTTTAGCGAGTTTTAGGACAAAGAATAACTATTTACGAGAGCCGTGTTTGTTTCACTGTCCGTCGTATAAGCTTAAGCTTATCTTATATAAAGACATTGTTCCTCGAAGAGAATTACTTGACCGTTAAAACAGTTATCAGGCAGTTTACATAATTACATGGAGCCATTGGAGGTGCTCGACTACAGTCTACACAGACTAATCAATTATTTTACAATCGACATTCTCCTGGAAAATAATCTCATCTTTATGAACAAACACTTGACACTTTGCACGAGAGATATGTCTTGTTTATGGTACAAAATAACATAGAATAGTACAGTGTGTAAACTTACCCTTCTAAACAAAGCGTCCCATGGAGTCTCCATGTGCTTTTCGCTTCACACGACGTATATTTTCATCGGGTACATCGTCGCGACATCGTGGCTGATTTTCGATCACCCGACTAGTTCCGAACACTATCCGAACACTATCCGAATTACTTACTGACGGACGGACTTACTTACACACTCGATGGCATAGTGGCTACGTCTCTAATAGAGACAGTAGCCACAAAAAGTCATTGAAATTGCGCCCCTAAGCAAATCTTTGTTTGCTTTTCGATTCGCTTGTACTCCGTAGATCTGTATGTAATAAACACCCCATACATGCATGATAAGCTTATAACAGACCACTGTTGATTTCATCACTTTGCCGTACATATATTAGAAAGTTAGATCTCGAATGACGATAATAATAATAATAATAATAATGCTTATATAGCGCCTATACAGGACTGTTCTAAGCGCTGTCATACCGACAAAGAAAATAAAATAAAATAATATAATATAAAGGTAAATAGGACTATTGCAGCTTGTAGGTCGATTTAAATAGAAAGGTCTTTAGTTGGGACTTGAAGCTGTCAAGAGAAGTACATCTACGTAGATCAGGTGGAAGATTGTTCCAAAGTTGTGGGGCAGCCACAGAAAAGGCTAGCTCTGCGTCCATAGGATTTGAGGTTGAAATTGACGTGGTTCGCTTTGGAGAATATCTGGTGATCAGATCGCTGATGTAACGATGGAAGACAATTATTCTCATTTATACTTCAATTCTAATATTTAGTCTAAATACGAAGATAGATAACTGAAAGAGGGATGTGAAATAAGGAATCGTTGTGTCACCAGCTTGGGATCAGAATCAGTCTTCAGTGTATTTTCTGTATGTTATCTAGTAGTTTAAGGGGGGTCGGTGCTATCTTTTGATGCTCGTTGCTAGGGAATTGGAAAGTGAAATTGCCATAAGTCAATGCATGTTTTGTTTACACCCATGAAGTTTGGAACATAGTCATTCAGTGTAAGTGGGAATGTAATGATGACGTCACCGGGCCACGCCCATTGTCACGTGACCCAAAGCAGAAAAACACGTTTTTCAAGGGCGTTTCGATTTGTTTTCAGTATGTTTTTAAGAACGTTTCCAAAACATTCACGCATGCGTTTTTTGAATTTCGGAAAAATACGAAAATGACGCTAAAATTCGTGTTTACAAAACCACGTATTTGCTTGTAACTTTCTTAGTTTTTTAAATATAACAAATCCCATGCGATAAGTTTTAGATAATTACCGTTTATTTATTAAAATATCGAAAAACCGCATATAAACTTTTTTTCCGACGAGAAAAACTTGATTTTGCAGATCGGAAGTAATTTGTTCTCATGCAAGCAGCCAGGTCACTTAGCTCCTCTGCCATCTTTAAAATTACCCAGAATGCATTGCAACAAGCAGACTCGGACTCGCTGTCTTTATATATTGTAAAAGTGGCTCGAATATTCCTTGAATGGCGTAGTTTAAGCTGCTTCTACCCAGACACTGAAGTACAGGAGACTGCTAAATTGATGTTGAACATGTTTCTCCAACGCAAAACTTTGGAAATGATGGTTGAGTACACGTACACAGGATTTCGCCGGTTTGTGTTTTGACATTTGACTTGGAGTTGGGACAACGATTCTTCGCTAATTCTTTTGCTCTTTGTTTTCTATCGTTAGCGAGTCATCTTCCTCTTTCTTTTGAAAATTAAGTCATGTTGTTGTGTTGAACTAACTTACATGTAGCTTAGATTCTTACGAGTCTAAAATACTGAAAATCTCGAGTTTACATTTTTGAAAAGCTCCTGTAAAAGTATACTTAGTGAATATAATTAATAAAACCTATTACTAAATTATTGTATCGTGTATTTTCCTGAATGAAGCAAAAGTAACACAAAACAAATCAATTTTAGCGTAAGAGTTCGGAAAGAAAATATCACTTCCGGTCTCGCGACATAGCAACCGGGTTACCTGGCAACGAGATAGTACCGACCCCCCTAACCCAATAAAGTTGATGAAAATAAAATAAAGAAATAAATGAAGTCCCTGATACGAATCGAACCCATGACCTTACGGATACCGGTCGGATCAGGGACTCAGACTTTCTGATCCTGATCCCGAACTGGTGACAAGCCGAGTTATTATTTCATACTATTGAATTTGTTTAGTTATTTATTCATTAATTCATTCATTCCTTCCTTCCTTCCTTCCTTCCTTCCTTCCTTCCTTCCTTCCTTCCTTCCTTCCTTCCTTCCTTCCTTCCTTCCTTCCTTCCTTCCTTCCTTCCTTCCTTCCTCCTTCCTTCCTTCCTTCCTTCCTTCCTTCCTTCCTTCCTTCCTTCCTTCCTTCCTTCCTTCCTTCATTATACTTTTTATTTAATTTTAAAGTGATTTTACTTTTATAATTCACACTTCCTTCCATCCAGTTGCATGTATTATTTTAATTTTTTCTGCGATTCCAAGGTACCGCACAAATTCGTCGAAATTGTTACGGATTGAAACAAAAGGATTACTGGTTTGCAATCAATCCCTAGAGATTTAAAGTACAAAAACGCAGCGGCTATGTTGTGGTACAGACAAGGGAAACTGATGAGTAATGCTTTGTTTTCGGGAAACACCATAGCGCCACCAAAATAGGCACCAACAGAAAGACTAGGCCTAGACGTACCAATGTTTTATCGGACTCGACTTGGTCCAGTGCCATGTAAACGCAGCCTTAATGTATGTCAGCTCGTTCCAACTAATTTTAAGTTGCTTTATTTTATTACTGCGCATGCGGTTCTCACTTATTATGCGAACTCAGACATTCAAACAGTCGGCTGGAACTTGGTTTTTCGGATGTCAATCAAATTCAAAACTCAAACAAATTCAAAACTAAATACATTCTCCGACCAAATGATCCATAATTCAGCTCAAAATCATATTTGGTTTCCATTTGGTGGGTGCTCTGACTTTTATTTTTAAGTTTTCTGATTTTTCATGTTGATTGACAGAAGCGAAAAAACAAATTACAAGCCAACTGCTTAAATGTCTGAGTTCGCATAATACTGAGAATCGCAGTAATGATTAAAAATGATGAATCAGACGTTGATGATAATTGACAACCAAGATTCAAGCCATGGTATTATTCGGTTGAACAAGAATTATCACGAAATATCATCTTATTCATAAAGCAAAAAAACGTTCAAAGGCGTTGCTACGCGCCGTCACGTTCAATTGCAAGGTATTCTCGGCCGATAAAAACGATGAAAGCTTTTTTAATTGTTTATTTGTTTATTTATTTATATTTTAGTTAATATTTATTTAGGTATATTTCTACCGTTTATTTTCGTACTGAAATCCTCATGCATATTCTAAAACAAGTACACTTGAATCTATTTGAGCGACCACTCTCGTAAGCGACCATCAAGCGACCACCTTTACAAAACCCCATTCTGTTTCTCATATACTGCGTGTAATCACTGTAATTAAAATCTCTCGTAAGCGACCATCTCTCGTAAGCGACTACTAAATCCAGATCCCGAGGTGGTCACATACGAGGGAGTCAACTGTACAGTTAGTCGACCGACCAAAACTGGAACTGAAACCGCTCACAGTACGACATTCCTTGGCCAATCACAAACCTTCAAGTCTTTGTTAAACAAAAGCCCTTTGGGACACTTCTTTGTAATAGCAAGGCCATGAGTACATACAATGAACCTCGACAGATCGTCTTTGTCTGGGTACAGGTCATCCTTTAAATTAGCACAGAAATCTATGGAAACAACAATAAAAAGAGTAATTATATGATATATCATATATATATTTTCTCAATTTTGTGTTTTTTTAATCATTTTTGTTGTGGGCCAAATTGGAAGCCAACTTTACTGAATTTGTCACCCACGTAAAATAAAGTATATGTATGTATGTATGACCACATGTAAATTGTCCACATGGATAAGTTTTCACTTGAAAACTATCTTTTTTCTCCGATACGTTTTGGACTTCTGTCCACCAGTATAGCGTTTCAAAAACGGAGTTTTAATTTGGTAAACGTTTTCCAAAGTGGACGTACGGGTAGAAACGATTTGAAAACGCTCCGGTGGGCGGAACATTCTTGCACAGGGCCTTGAATTATTGCAAAATTAATCAAAAATAAAACCTTTGGATCTCGTGGCACCGCCCAAAAACTTATTTGTCATTATGATAATTAAAGAGATAATTAACCTTTATTTGTGGCTGAGCTCTCTTGGTTTTGTGTGGGAGGAGAGGTTGACGCATCTACTGGAGCTTTTGATGTTGGACTGGGTTTTTGTCCAGTACCTGGTTGGTTTGTCTTATCTACTGGAGCTTTTGATGTTGGACTGGGCTTTTGTCCAGTACCTGGTTGGTTTGTCTTATCTACTGGAGCTTTTGATGTTGGACTGGGTTTTTGTCCAGTACCTGGTTGGTTTGTCTTATCTACTGGAGCTTTTGATGTTGGACTGGGTTTTTGTCCAGTACCTGGTTGGTTTGTCTTATCTACTGGAGCTTTTGATGTTGGACTGGGTTTTTGTCCAGTACCTGGTTGGTTTGTCTTATCTACTGGAGCTTTTGATGTTGGACTGGGTTTTTGTCCAGTACCGGGTTGATTTGTCTTATCTACTGGAGCTTTTGATGTTGGACTGGGTTTTTGTCCAGTACCTGGTTGGTTTGTCTTATCTACTGGAGCTTTTGATGTTGGACTGGGTTTTTGTCCAGTACCTGGTTGGTTTGTCTTATCTACTGGAGCTTTTGATGTTGGACTGGGTTTTTGTCCAGTACCTGGTTGGTTTGTCTTATCTACTGGAGCTTTTGATGTTGGACTGGGTTTTTGTCCAGTACCTGGTTGGTTTGTCTTATCTACTGGAGCTTTTGATGTTGGACTGGGTTTTTGTCCAGTACCTGGTTGGTTTGTCTTATCTACTGGAACTTGGGTTGTTGGATTGGGTTTTTGTCCAGTACCTGGTTGGTTTGTCTTATCTACTGGAACTTGGGTTGTTGGATTGGGTTTTTCTCCAGTACCTGGTTGGTTTGTCTTATCTACTGGAACTTGGGTTGTTGGATTGGGTTTTTCTCCAGTACCAGGGGCTTTTGGTTCTACAGTAACATTTTAAAATTGTTACGCATATCGTACTTGTAATATTTATATTTCAAAATCTTGCCTTATCTCAAGCACTTGTCACAGCAAAATCAAAGCCGGTTGTGACAACATGCTCAACTAGTAATGTATAGTTCGTAAGGTTTCGTCAAGCGTAAAAAGACTCTGAATAAATACCAGACATGCTTGACTGTTTGCACGGTTGGCCTTTGATATGTTTTTCGATTCTACACATGCAAACAAGTGAAATTTGTGTTGTGGAAACTGATTACCTTGTGTCACTCCTCCTTGACCATAGCATTTGATGTCCTCAGGTTTACTATCTGAAATATCGAGAAACGATGAAAGAAGAACTCATGAATACATGGGTTAATGAAGTCTATTTTCACGAAATGTTTTTGGATATAAAATTTCAACTTTTTTGTCATCATAACAGCTCAACCGTTACAACAACTTCCATCCACATCCACACTCGAAAAGATCACCATTTCTTCGTTCTTCCTTGCCATTATCAAGACACCAGCACAGCCATCCTTACTTTCACTATCACTAACACTTTTATGTATTTTACTTTTATCAGCTCAATAGGAAATGTCCCTTTGGATTTTGAATTCCTTTGTAATTTATCAAATTTTTTTGTCAATCTCATAAAATTATGTACTTGTGATTTTATATATTGTGTGGAAAATAAAAACCTTTAAACATTTGAACCTAACTGCCCCCTCACATCCACACGATCACCATCTTCGTCTTCGTTCTTCCTTGTCATTATGTCCAGGCCGCCACCAGCACAGCCATCCTTACTTTCACTATCACTAACACGTTTATGTAACTGCCCCCTCACATCCACACTCTGTAAGATCACCATCTTCGTCTTCGTTCGTCCTTGCCATTATCAACGCCGCCAGCACAGCCATCCTTACACGGTGGGCATAAATGAAAAATGATCAGATTAAATGTGTCATTTTTCATAAAACAGTCATATTTTCAAAAATCTTCAATGTAATGAGATAAAAATTTCAGAGTTTGTTTAGTAAAGGTAGTATGTGATTTTAACTTATATACTCGTTGGCAAAATCAAGAGACCATAAGGGACAGAGAGGGAGTCTCGCGCTATTCTTGGGATATCTTAATTTCAATAAATCTATTTTTAGAATGCGGACGTCTGAGGAAATTAACTTCCGGTTCAAAGTAGATGGCGGCTAAGATCTATCTTACTCTATCCCGGCGAAATAAAACCATGTTTTTGTTTTGTTTTTTGAATTTAATTACTTTTTATAAATGGCTCGGATAATTTATAGATTATTAGACTTTTGAGACGGCAGTAATGAGTCAGATGATAACAAAGAAAATGTAAATGTCCCGCGGAAAGAAACTAGTGAATGCTTTTTGTCAACAAAACTGCTTCTTTCATCTGCACCAAAATGTCTAATTCTTCTTCCATTTGAGAACTGCTTTCTGATCAGTGTTATTTTTCGTTTCCCTTTCTTTGCTGAGAGAGTGTCTTTCCCAAGTTTAATTAATTTGGCAAAGTGTTGCACCAGGCAGAAATTCGGTATAAACTAACATAAGCTTATTCGTTTCAGCATCAACTGATTTGAGAAATAATATTACTTGATTCTTTTTAAATGGTACTCGATGGATAACAAAGTAATTTTGAACGGTTTTGCGCTCAACTTTTTATTTTAGCCTTTTATAGAGATTTCAAGTCATTCAGATATACACACAAAAAATATTCACAATCCATTTTTAAGTCATTTTAGGTAAAGAAAATACACAAGCACACAACAAACACGCTTACTTTCACTGATTGTTTGATTCACTCGTGACTCGTCTTGTCGCTCATCATCATGTTTCACGGCAAATTTGTTTTTGAATAGCCTTGTGAAAACTCTTCAAACGCCACAACGACAATTACAAGATACCACTAAACCACATCCAAGAATAAATTGAAGTCACTTTCTGACGAAATAGTTTGACGAAAGAGACGAAAATACGTCTTTGAAAGTCTTCGGCTAAGCCGGCAGCTTTGCATCCACCGCTACAACAATCAACAGCCTTTTTGGAAAACCAGCCGATTTTCACGACTTTAGCCTTATATTTTCAATCGGATTTAGTCTTTTAATGCACTTTCAAATCGATTACATCTACTCTTGGGAATGTTTTTCTTAATTGTTCAAGGCAGAACAGCAAGAAGAAAGTAAGCTTGCAAACAGCGACCTTCCGGCTTCATGCAGCGACCTTCTTCTCGTTCTTGTTGAGTTGGCAGTAGTTTTCGGCGTCCATGTTGTTCATTCAATCCTACAGACCACAAGACAAGGCGACTGTTGGACTCTGTTCGAACTTAAACAACTCCTTCCCATATAAAATAAATTCTTGCGATGCTTTTCTGATATGATTTCAGTCAAAATCAGAGTCAAAATACTCGGCCTAAAAAAAACAATACATCTGCTTTGAACCGGAAGTTAATTTCCTCAGACGTCCGCATTCTAAAAATAGATTTATTGAAATTAAGATATCCCAGACCCTATACTGGAAGACTCCCTCTCTGTCCCTCATGGTCTCTTGGCAAAATCTATCGCAATGATGACGTCATAATAAAAAGTTGCAATTATGGTGAAATTTGAATTTAAAAACAAACATAAAACAAAGTACATATTTCGAAAGAGAATAACATCATGTGCATTTCGTGCAATTTTCATAATGGTACAATTATTAGAACCTGAGTTATAAAGGATTTAGTTTTTAGATGACGTCAATTCCTATGACGTCATCCGATAAGGAAAATCGCATTTTGCAGAGACAGAAATCTGTAAAATAACCGTAATGACATTTATTATTGTCATAGAAGTGTATCAAGTCTACAAAATGTTGGATTGTTTTGTTCATTAACTCTATTAGAGATATTTTAAAATAACCGTGACGTCATAATGACGTTTCAACCATTTTTATTAATATTTAAAAAATTATTTGAACCACTTACACTCAAAAAATCAAAAATCAAAAAACATACGATTTTCCGCATATCAAAGTTCTTTCAACACGTAAAGTTTGGTGCTAAAATGTTTTTAAACCAAAAAGTAGTTTGAAGAAGTTTGTTTTACCCCATGGTTTTGTATGAATTATTTCCCGCCAATTTTTCCCGGGAAAAAATATCAAGTTAAAAATATTCATAACTTTAGTTTCCCTCGTCCAATTTCAAAACGGTTTTCGATTTTAGTGTTGTTATCAAGAGAAGAACAAACTAATATCTGTTTTGGGATTTTCATAAAAATTCAATCTGATCATTTTGGGGTCATTTATGCCCACCGTGTTACTTTTTACCACTTACTGGTCACTACCACTTTTATGCAACTGCCATCTCACACCTACACTCCGGCTGTAACTAGATCGCCATCTCAGACTTTTTCGCTCTTCCTTGTCATTATCAACGCCGCCAGCACATACCACTTTCACCCACTCTCACGCTTGTTTTGGGCTTCTTTTCTTTGACACACTCCTACCTCCAAATCTACAACAACAACAACAACAACAACAACAACAACAACACAACAACAACAACTGACATAAATAATGACACTACAATCAATCCAAACTATTAATACAACTATACCAGCAGAAAACCCAGAGTACTGTATCTTTGTAGCAATATCAACATCATTTTCTAGTTTCTCGATGGTACTTTCCAGCTGTTCGTTGGAAATACTTGTTACTCGTACTTTGATGGGAAACTTTATTTCGCCAAGATTACTGACCACGAAATGGTTGTTGTCAGTACGACGCATGCAGAGCCACTTATTTTGGTGGAGAATCTCCAATCCAGCAGTCACAACTCTAGAAGATAATTATTAGTCTTGTAGTATGAATAAGCATTTGGCGGTTTCCTTACTGGCATTTTCCTTGTATCGCTCAACGGTGTTTTGCGCAGTATTAGCGCATGAACATTGTCTGGCTTTAGGTCAATCAAATTCGACTGGATGGCCAGAAGTCATTTTAAATAAACAGAAAATGATATTTTCAGCTCGACGAAATAAATCTGAATTAGAGTGATTTTCAAACTTAAGAAAGATCGAAATGATTTTGTGTTAACGGTATAACCGTGAGAATGGAAAATGAATGAAAATAAATTAATGATAGTGAGAACAATTATAAGGATGATGATGACTAATAATGATGAGCATCACTGATGATGATGATGAATATTATGATGGTGATGGTGGTCGTGGAGGTAGTTATGGTGGTAGTGCTAGTGGTATACTTACTTTGTATTGCGCACTTGTAGCTTCAAGTACCAAGGGTTACTCCCGCCAAATCTAAACTGAATATTTCCTTGTGGTCCAGAAAGAGACGCACACTCGATAGCTTTAAAAGTCGTCTTATACACACCAGCACCATCAATATAGAGGTCAAACCCAGCTATTAAAGCATGCAAAGAGTACATCATGTATATAGAAAGCGTTATAATAAAATGTATATCAGGAAAAAGCTGTATAACAAAGCTAGGCGTCTGTTTAAAATCAACAATTTTAATTATGAGTTATGAGATCGCTATCTGCACCGATGAGTGCTGAGAAATATATTCTTCCAAAAAAGTAACGCCTACAAAATATTTTCAAAAGTGTAGCATCACAGAAGCATTATTGACTGTTTTGAAGAGCTTTTCAAAAGAAAATCATAAAAGATCATTTGTATACTACAGTAATAAAGCTAGAACCGATCTGTGCGGTTCTTTTTTCATGAAGAACTCATCCAAAATGTAACACAGAACGTTGTTTGAATATAGTATAATTATATCTCCATTTATATTGTTTGTGGTTGCGAAACAAGAGATCAACATATAGGGCTCAACATTTAGAAAGAGCGGGACTACTGCATGATGATCTTTGCAACATAAGTCACAAACAGAATGATGTAGCGCTGTTGTAGAGGGTTTGCACGATCATGTTTCGGCAGCCATATTAGTGGGCAGGAACAATAAAATAATTTTACATAAAAAAATAATTAAATTCCTTAGGGGAAATATTGTCTTTTATCCTGCCCCCCAACATGGCTGCCGGCACGTGATCGTACAAACCCTCTATGGGGATAATAAAGCTTGTAGAAAGTTGTAATCACCTTGTTTGCAGCCTCCGCAAATGTCAACTATAGTAGCTTTTAGAGGTCCTTTCACAGGAGTACCAACTGTAGCGTCGGTCACTGGTGTACCATCGCCTTGAATCTCAATGCACATACCACAGCCCACAGACTTCAGAAAATCATCTTTGCTTGCAGCTACATTAATCCATCCTGGTGCTCTATTAATGGGTGATATAGGGTCTAGTTCGCATGCTTTTCCAGTTGCAGCGGGATATTCGCCATAATATCTGGCCTGTGAACGAGCAAATAAAACAACTGCATGAATTTGAGCTTCAATTGTAGGTAATGCTACAGTAACAGTAGAGTCGTTTCGTATCAGTGGAAAACCTACGTCACGGAGTCGATCGAGATACGATCACGGTAGGCAATCGAACACAACTATTTAATAAAATCATTGCTCAACCAATCAGAATGCTTAGACACGGCACGGCCACGGCACGATATCGTCACCACACAGCACGAACCCTACCGTAACTACTTCCCACTCGTACGAAAACGACTATATTAGACTAGACGTGGTTACTGAGTGGAGTGGAGATGTGGTCGCCCACAAAACACAATCGAAAATCCAACATTGCTGATATGTTAAGCTAGATAGAGTTTAGCTCGCTGTTATGTGATCAGTTTTGCTGGTTGGTTGGTAAATGCAGTGGCACCTTAATAATAATAATAATAATAATAATAATAATAATAATAATAATAATAATAATAATAATAATAATAATAATAATAATAATAATAATAATAATAATAATAATAATAATAATAATAATAATAATAATAGACGGAATACATTAATAGATGCACTAGTACTAGTTTGTTGGTTATTTAGTGGGTCAGGGAGTGGGTGTTTGCAGTTACTCGGTTGGGGGAGGTGATGGGCAGTGGATTGGCGGGTGTTTGTTTGATTTCTCCTTACAGAAACAAGATGGCGGATCAGTAAATTTCACCATGATCCTTTACACGCACGAAACACTACATTTCGTAGACGAAATTTCCAAGCGTGAAGTTGTTACTTGCTTCACCCAAGTGAACATCGGTCAGACAGTTTGTACGTGTGAGTGGTACTGGTTTAGATTCGCAAAGCATCATGGTAAAATGTACAGTTGGCATCGTTTTCTGTGTATTGTGATTGGTGTAAGAGTGCTTGGTTTTGATTATTGGACGGTCAGGTAGTCGCTTTATATTCAGTATAGTTCTCATAGCTCATGACTTACATCCCCATCAGACACTTGAGTGTATCTGCTCCAGACCGCTTTGACATCTTCCATGCTTGGATCGCCCTAAGACAGAGCACGAATAATTGCTTCTAAAAATGGAGAGAACAAATGGTTTCGAGTGTATCGCCGAACGATACATACCGTGAAACTAGAAAAATAAAACACTATCCTCTTACCTTTGCTTTTGTAATAAAAAAAACGACAGTTAGCATCAATAGGTAATTCATTTTGCCTGCCAAAGTTATAGGAGCGCCAAGCTAAATTAAAAATATTAATAGCAATTAGAACCTCCTCTTCGTAATTAGAACCACCAATGTACTCAATAACCACGTATCAAAGTGTTCAACTGAATTGCACATGAATATATAATACCACGAAACTTCGTCAAATACTTGCAGAAGAGATAAAGTTAACGGTAGGAAAGTACACAATCGCCGTACAATTTGTCGCGAGAAATAACAACACCAACAATCACGTGTTCACTATTACAAACAACATAAAACCTACCCTTAGGATGATATTATATTGTCAACATTTACCAGGATGGTCGTTAGGGGTTCTTCAAGAGTCAATATCCGTGGTGTAAATGTTTCAAGTACACATGAACGGAACGATGGACCTACACGTGCACAGCCTTGCAGTTGATTAAATATTTAAGTTAAGATCTTGTTACGTTTCCACCATCAATTATATTTTTTCGTTCTTCTCTCTTTTAAAGATTCTAACATGGAATACATTAATATAGTGACATTTTGTGACATCCCACCGAGAAATAATCAACCGAGAAGGCCAGGTATTTTAATGGTTGATTAACCATGGCAACAATATTTTGCAATGGTAACATTTACAAGTGACCCGAATCTGGAGCACCAGCTTAGTATAACAAATGAAAACTGAATTGAGGGCCTGAACCTACAGCGTTAATAAATATATATAATTATAGTGTAGAAATGGAAACTTATGAGGAATATACAGAACAAATGTTCGGAAAAATCAGACGCCTCGAGCGGGATTCGAACCCACGACACCCCGATTTCATGAGTCTGAACTACCGAGGCAACTACAGTGGCGTGGAGTTCAAATTAGCTATGCATAGACGCTGATTTTAACCGAACATTTGCTCCCAGGCCTCACGGAACTTCTATGAGTTAATTGGAATTCCACGCCACTGTAGTTGCCTCGGTAGCTCAGTGGGTAGAGCACCTGTCATGAAATCAGGGTGTCGTGGGTTCGAATCCCGCTCGAGGCATCTGATTTTTCCGAACATTTGTTCTGTATATTCCTCATAAGTTTCCATTTCTATACTTATCATAGTTCTTTATCAATAAATATAGTGATATATTAAATAAAAAGTATTTGTATTTATTCAGTAGGCAGTTTTATTGATATTTAATTTAATTGATCCTATCTTTTAATAATATTTAACATCAATATAATTTATTTGATGCAGGTAAATTACCGTTCGTCGGTTTAATAGTTAGGATGCGATATTTTATCTCTGTTTTACAAGCATGTTTTACTTTATAGAGACTTTAATTAGATACTTTTGAAAACGAACTCTCAACTGACTCATCAATTTAATGAATGTTTGTGTTTTCAAAGGAGACGATATCATTCATGCAAAACATTTTATTCCGACGCCTTTTGAGAGAATGGGAAACGCATTGACCAATTGAACGGAACTTGAAGTTGTTCTGAAACTAAATTAGATGCGACCCTTAAATACTTACATGCATTGTAGTTCCGATCCC
The DNA here is from genome assembly GCA_033675265.1 of Actinostola sp. cb2023. Classification (NCBI taxonomy): domain Eukaryota; kingdom Metazoa; phylum Cnidaria; class Anthozoa; order Actiniaria; family Actinostolidae; genus Actinostola; species Actinostola sp. cb2023. Next base: position 443,749 of record JAUJYZ010001300.1, on the reverse strand, counting down.
GACGATGAACTTTTCAAGGTGCCAAATATAATTAGATCGACGAAGAATGCGTCTAAGGCCCGGAACAGACGTCGAACTTTTCATGCGCCAAATGCATTCGAAACAATGGATAATTAGGCGGTCTTGTTTGATGGAATTAATTTCGGCGCATGAGTGGCGAGAAGTCTGTTCCGGGCCTGAATTGTGCCAAACGGTAAATGTAAATTCTTATACGAGCCGAACGCAACTCGAATGAAATTACGTAATCAGGTGATTTAAAAGTTTAGCTTACTACTGTAAAATGGTACGTGTTTAAAATGGATTAGGACGTTTGGCTGATCAAGAAAGTCGACGCTTGACCAGATTATAAACCATGCACCTCTTTTCTTTGAATTTCTGGATATGAAAATCCCAAGCTCAAAATATTGTCTTGAAAGTTGAGCTCTTGGATCCAGCTGCCGCCTTGGTTTTCACTTCCTTAGAATCCTTGGCTTTCTCGTTTTTCTTTTTACTTTTTTCTGCAGCTTTGCTTGAGGCTTTGCTTGAGGCTTTGCTTTTGGCTTTGCTTTTGGCTTTGCTTTTGGCTTTCGACTCGTCTTGCATCTTGCTTGCCAGTGCCTTGTCTGATGGCTCACATACCTTTTCCTTTGGGTTGAACACCATACCATTTGAGCATTGCCGTTCTTCAGTGACTCCATTGTAACAGATTATGAACTTACTGGGGTCATCATCACTCGCGTAAACTCCACTGGGTCTGTTATTGCAAAGTTCTTTGGGATCTTTAAGAAACAAAAATAATAACTCTATCTTATTATATTTTAACTGATCCGCTTACTATTGATCTGATTGCTGCTTTTGCGACTTTATTATAATTAGTCAGAGAAAAATGACATTCACATACCTAATTTCTTCACAGCAACATTAATGGAATCTTGATGCGGAGAGGCCTTTTCTTTCAGTGTTATATTTTGCTCAGTTTTATTGTGTTGGCTGTTTGCACTGCTGCTGTTACTATTTGATTTCTGATCGTTTCCCTTCTTGTCTTCCTGTTTCGGGGAAGCTTTGTTCGCACTGTGATCGCTTCCTTCATTGCTCTTGTGACTCTGTTCTTCCTTTTCTTTGTGACTTTCTTCTTGATGTTTCTCTTTCTGACTTTCTTCTTCATTGTGCTTCCCAAATACTTCGTGTTGCAATGCCTGATTCGATGCGCTACCAGCTTCCTCCTGACTATCACCACTCTCTACTTAAAAAGGATGGAGAATATGATATTAACTCGACCGTCGGTATACTTTTAAGTATACAACAACAACAAAATCGTTTTTCAGGAGCAAAATGTTATCGCAGACTCTTTCTATTTATTTCATAACTTGACAGGGCAGAGAAACCATGCGGGCTCAGCCCCATACAGAACAAGCACTTCGGCATTATTTGCGTATAAAAGCAGGCACACCTGTTTTTATTCATTATTAGCAATTGAGTGCTGTCCACTTTAATTCTACTGCAGTCTTACCTTGCTGCTGTTGATCTTCTTCGCCCTCATTATCGTCAGCAACTTTCATAGTAATAGGCATGCCAGGATATTTGCTGTGGATTTGTTTTAACGCCATATCTTGCATACTTGAGAGTGCTTGTTTCATATTTTTCTGGACATCTTCGTCGTTCCCGGTGATTGGTTGCATCTCAACTGGTGCCCCACCGGGGCCTGGGTTACCGCTCATTCCTGGCGTACTTTGAATTCCTCCACTCATTGCGTTCGTTCCTGGCATTTGTCCACCCATTCCGTTCATTCCTTGCATTCCTCCTGAAGTTTGTATTCCATTCCCTACAGTCATACCCATAGGCAAGTCATCCATACCTTCCGTTGGCATATTCATATATTCTCCATTCCCATTTTGCATTCCCATTGGATGACCACCATAGTTATTGTATCGCGATACAACAGGGGCGTGCAAATTCGTAGAATGTGGCTTCTCAATTCCTTTGAATCTGTGACTTTGGAATGCCTGAGCTTTTTCGTTTGGAAATCTGATTGCAGCTTGAGCTACCGGTGCGCTTTCTTTAGAAGCCATTTTCTGGGGAAGTTTTGGTTGATCCTCCTGGTGCTGAAGCGCTAGAGCAAAGTCATCATCTCCTCCTTGACCTATCTCGTTTTCGGTTATAGTATTTTGCTGAGAAGTTTTCAAGCTATCTTCTTTACGTTCTGAAAAGGCGTTTGCATCTGGGTTGAAAAGGGCATTTTGCATGGCTGAATTATCCATCAGTGCTTTATCTCCTTCAAGTAAATCTTGTGCAGTATGCATTGATATAACCGGTGATGTCAACTTTTTATTTCCATAGGCATCAAAATTGTCACTTCCCTTCATAGGAAGAGTATCCAGTATGTCTTCTGGTCCGGCATAATTTACGGGTTTCATATCTTTGTTGTATTGTCGAATGATGACGGTTGTGGTATGAAGTGGTTTTCCTTTATTGCCAGCATCATTCTTCTCGTCGTTCCTTAGAGAGTTGATAAATATAGCGTTGTGTTTTCCTTTATTTTGAAAAATCCCGTCGTTGGGATCTTTAGATATCGAAATAACACCCAATTTGGTTGAAGGTCCCTTCAGCCGTATGCGCATAATTGGAATAGGAGCCGGTTTGTCGCCACTCTTGGTACCCAGTGTATCATTCGTGGTATCTGACTTTGGGTTTTCAGTTTTGGTCTGTCCCAGTTGTTTAGGAGGATTCTCTTTAACACTTACGTTCGATGGCCTTTTCTCTGTTGGAGCTAGCATGTCGACTATTATGCCACCGGTCGATCCATTCACGAGGGATTGGTCTGAAACTCCGAGATTTGTTTTATCCTTCAATAATGGGCTTCCTACAGCCTGGAAAGCTTTACTAAAATCAATTGTGTGTTCAAGTGGTTTCATGGCGACAGTGGGATGATAACGTTGGCCCTTTCCTTGAGCCTGATCTTGAGTTACTTGAGAAACACCCTGCTCAACCGACTGAGGATGATCTTGATTTGCTTGAGAACCACCCTGTTCCATCGATTGAGCGTGATATTGATTTTCTTTGGAACCACCCTTCTCCACCGATTGAGCGTGATCTTGAGTTTCTTGAGAACCACCCTGTTCCACCGATTGTAAAGAAATATTAATTTTCCCAATTGTTATATTCCTGTCAACGTCTTCTTCAGATTTTGTATTATTTCCATTCATGAAAACCTTGCGACCGACTCCCGTTTGGTTGAATTTATTTTGTAGCTTGTTTTGCACTAATTGGCCAATCAATCCTATCAAGCCAGAAATTGAATTTTTGCCTGTGTGACTTATGCTAGAGCTACTGACCTCTTTGTTATTCTTGCCATTTGTTGCATTTGTGGATGAGTCACCCGATGGCTGAGTATGTTTATGGTCATTAGAAACACTGGGGTCTGGTGTTTCTTTGGGAAGTATATTGGACTGGCTAGACGGTTTTTGTCCTGTCTCCTTCAGGATTGCCGTATTAGGTTTGTTACCATCTTTAATGGCTTCCTTATCGACATTATCCAGACCAGGCACTTTCGTTCCAACGTCGGGCATGATAACCACTTTATTTAAGGAGGTTGTTGCACTCTTGATTTTCTTATCATCAGTAGTTTTACTAGTTTTCGTTGCATTACCTTTGGACATCGCCTTCAATAGATTTAGGGTTTCTATTGACACTTTATTATCATTTGTTTTTTCTTTGTCTTGCTTGGAGTTAGGACGAGTTTTGTTGATTAGGAATAAAACACCACTACTACTGACCTTTTCTTTCCCAGGTTGTTGTGGCTGCTTGGTATCTTCCACACTATTATTACGTTGGCGACTTGACATTGTAGTTGTACCATTAGTTATTGGTTGCTTGACATTTGTATCCTGTTTGGAGTTTTCTGTGTTTTGAACTGAAGGGGTTGTTCCACTTTTAATTTTCTTATCATCAGTAGTTTTTGTTGCATTTCCTTTGGATATCGCCTTCAATAGAGTTAGGGTTTCAATTATTCCTTGAATTGCCTTCGAATCCGCCTTACTTGTTTTCCCCTTTTCAACGTTTGTGGCGTTCACTTCCATCGTGGAATAATTTTGTTGCATCTTGATAGCTGGAATGACCGTGCTTGGGACCTGAATGCTTGCATTGCTTACAGTTCCCAGGCTATTTAGAGATAGAGGTTTTGTTTCGAAGCTGTTTCTCAGGAGAGATTCGATATTTATTGAACTATTTGGTCGGTCCTCTTTACTTCCATCACTCATTACCTGGTTTGGGTTTTCGGCTGCTGCCTTTGGTTTAACGCTCGTGGATGTTTGGACAGTACCATCTTGCAATCGTGAGGCTTGAACAACTACTGCTCCTTCCATTGGCTGTTCTTCTCCATTAAATGATCCCCCTAATGGGAACTGAGCGTCATCTCCAAAATTGAAAGGGTTTGCAGCATTATCTTGTTTAGGTTGGACAGACGCTTCTACGTTGTCTTGAACACGATTTGCAGAATTTGCAGCTAAATAACTAGGGTCACCTTGTTCTGCGTTCGGCACAGCAGAAATGGTAATGTCTCCTTCCTTGGGGTCCAATGGATCGTTCGAAACAAGCGTTCCACTCAAATTTGGCCCTTTGAAATTGACCTTAAACTTGACATTAACTCCGTTATCAACCGTTCTCTTTGCTCCTCGATGTACTCTTTTTCTTGTGGCTTCGAAATGTAACATTTTCTTGTGTCTTTTGTGGCGTCGGTGAAGTTTAGAGCTTTTGTGACGATGATGATGGTGTCTTCTGTGTTTCATTGATCTCTTTTTAGTGCCACTGTGCTTCGCTGGAATTATCTTTTCATCTACTAGTTCTTCTGCACTTCTTGGTGAGATGTCTTCTATCTCAAAGCTCTCCGATTCTTCAATGTCTTCAGAAAATCGTTTATTTGTTCGAACGTACTTCTCTTTGTCAGCACAGTTCACATTTTTGGCGTCATCACACTTCCCTATCAAAGCGTTGAACTTCAGTCCATTTGCGCATCGCTGTTTGTACGATTTACCATTTGCGCATTCGTAAAAAGCACTGCAGTCAACCGGGTCGGCATATATTCCGTCTTCTTTTCCAGCACAAAATTTTTCATCGACCTCTACAAATAAGTAGAAGAACAAATGTATAATTCAGTGAAAGATGTTCTTAGAAATAGGTTGGTGCGATTTTTGTGGAATATAGTGATGTTTTAATACCTGGACCTTTATCTTTAATAGATTTGTGGCCTTGTCCATAACACTCAATACCGCTGGGAGAACCACCTAAATACGAAAAGAACAAATAATCAATGTTGCCTTGCCAGTACTTCCTTCTTAAGGTCCAGAAACACGATGCAACTTTTCTTGCAACTTTGCGCGCAACAAGGTTTCTTTGGGTGTCACATGATGCAACGTTGCGCGCAACAACGTTGCGCGCAACAGAACTCGATCCTACAGGCTTCTGCAACTGTTGCGCGCAACGTTGCAAGAAAAGTTGCACCGCCGGTATGTTCGGGCCTTTTGTGCTCAACCAACATGTGTGTCAATTTTAGAAAGGGAAACAGGAGCACACCAATGGCGATTTCTCGTGAGAGGAGAAGGGGGGCCTCATAAATCCATATGGTTCACTTTATATGGTTGAAAAATGAGTACAAGAATGTTGTTATTAAATCCTAAGATACACTACAGCAGCTAAACTTCAAGAGTTTACACTGGTCTCATTTACCTCGCTTCTTTATCCCTGAAAACTGGACATCGCTAGGAAAGCTTTCATCGTTCTTTAGAGTTGTAATGGTAGTCTCGAGTTTTTCATTTGTTATGCTTGTGAGCCTGGCCTTTATGGGAAATGTAACTTTCCCCAGTCCCTCGCTAGTAAAGTAATTGTCGTCCGTTTTCTTAAGACAGTACCAATCATTGGTAACCGTGTTGAAGACTTCCATCCCAGCTACTGGAATCCTTTGAAAAGTTGAAACAAGAACCTAAGTACGTAACGATTGTTCAGAGTAACGACTCATATGGTTGTGTAATGAAATCTCTCAGCTGTACCGTGTCGTCGCCCTAGCCTCCTCCGCATGCAAACCCATGATCCCTTTTCCTTTTTTATGTATTGGGATCGCTTTTTTATGTATTGGGATCCCTGGAAACCCATCTGATAGAGTTTTAGTATTTTAGAGTTGCCTGCGGAGGAGGCTATCGTCGCCCCGTAACATTGTTTTATTGTTGATGGTGGTTAGTTTGCCTGATTGTCTGTTTATTTGTTTAATTTGTTTGATTTACAACACTGTTAATGTTTTTATTACATGTTAAAAAAACTATGATGAGCATAGACAGAACAAATGTTCAGAAAACATCAGACGCCTCGAGCGGGATTCGAACCCACGACACCCCGGTTTCATGACAGGTGCTCTACCCACTGAGCTACCGAGGCAACTACAGTGGCGTGGAGTTCAAATTAGCTCCCAGCGCAGATTGTAACCGAATTTTTTTATTGTTTGATTTATTGTGTGTTTGCTTGCTTATTTGTGTGTTTATTTGTATGTTGTTCTTGTTTGTTTATTTGCCTGTTTGTTTGTTTATTTATTTGGTTTGTTTGTTAGGCTGGTTGATTGCTTGGTTGTTTTTCTTTATGTATAGAGTAGATCCTTGCGCTGCATTAGCTTCAATGACCACGAACAATGGCATGGCTTCAGATCGAGATTGGAGTAGTCAAAATACAGCAACTTGTTCGCGGGCATTGGAGCTACAGACCAGAATGTGGGAAAGGTCTATTCTGCTAATAAACTGGAAGTGTTTCATACCTGGCATTCCTGGCTTGCACTTTGAAATACCATTCGTTGCTTCCAGTAAATCGAAACTGTATGTATCCTACACTACCTTTCAAGGAAGGACAGTCGATAGCTTTCAAGGTAATGTCCCAAACACCATTTCCAGGAAGATAGAGATCAACATCACCTTCACGTTAAAGATAAAAATATTTTAAAATATTTTAAAATATTTTAATATTTTATTTTTAAATATCATAATCTGACAACTGGAGTTAACTTTACGTTTGTCCATATATTTGGATATCATTTTCATTTTAGTTGTCATCATTGGCTATGTTTATCATTATTATGCATTATTCAGTGTACAATAATAAACGAGACTTTGGTCAACAAAAGATGTCGCAGAAAATCTCTAACGATTGCAACAAATCCAAAATGATCATGCATGGTAAATATTATTTGTCTCTTTGCATTCCACTTGAACAATGCATGTTTGTGTCATTTGATTACAAACCGAGATGAGTTAATAACGATTACAAATCACCATTATCACACTCTAGTCACTGAAATATCTACAATGACTGCCAAAATGGTTGGCACAATGTTGTTAGGATGAACCCGTGTCATGAGCGCTATGCGGGATCAGTCCAAAACGGAGCTTCTGGACATCTTGTTAAGACCAGTGTTCTTTAACACTGATATCCAGTTTAAATAAAGTATTTATTATTATTATTATTAGCTTTGCTCCATCTAACCAACTCGCAAAAACATTGCAATGGGGGTAGGGGGTTGTCCAATTACCAGGCTTTTTGAAACTAATGTGGAAAACTTCCTCTACAAGCATATCGTGCCAAGTAATAATGGCAGTCATTGTAGCCTTGCATGTACCCTCCCTTGTCTTTCATCTAACCTTGTTTGCACGATGCACAGAGGTCGTACACCATTCCCTTGATAACACCATCGACAGGAGTGGTTCCTTTGAGGTCGGGTGCTGACGGGCTTCCTGAACCACTGATTTCCACACACATTCCACATCCTAACGACGCCTGAAAGTCATCTTTGCCGACTGCTATTTTAACCCAGTCAGGCTGGTTTGCTAACGGTGGAGGCGGGTCCAGAGAACATAACCCACCACCAGGATATTCACCATAATAGGTTGCCTAGGAAACAATGGTAAGCAGAACATCATCACTGTTGCTAGGATACACGTTGTGATAATAAAAATGAATGAGACTTGCTTGTAAGGACATTTTCACTTAAACATTATTACGCAATACGTTGTTGGGTTGAAAATCATGAATGCGGAGTCCGAAAGGTATTTTGGGAAATCTCAAATATCAGCGTCGAAACATCAACCTTGCAACCAAGACTTATTAGTTACGCCACAGCTGAACAGTTTGAAAATCAATTTTGAAAAACTGCTCGATCGCGAAAAGATCGATTTTACAGGCATGGAATGTGGTTGATTTACTGCCTTCGAATTCCAGAGCTCTTTGCGATCCTAACTTCGAGAATTCATGATTTGTGCCCTGACAACGATTGTGCAAGTAGAGCTAGAATAATGTCAAAGACCGGTCTGTTACCTTTCCTTTTGAAGTTCTTGTAAAGCGATTGTAAATTGCTTCCACGTTGTTCATTTTTGTGGCTCTCCTAACTCGAACAATATCCTGTTTAATAGGTGACAGAAATAATTAAATAATTAGACTGACTTGGCATAAAATTGTTGTAAAACATGACTAATTTCAAAATATAAATGTATCCGAAAGTTTCGACCTTTTCCGCATTCGCTTCGACGACCACGACCAATGACTTCAGGTCGAGATTTGGGTAGACAAAATACTGTACATGTATGGAATTGTCCCTGTCTCGACCTGGTGCTCAGTTGTTCGTGGGAATTGGAACAGAGAATGCTGAAAACGTCTACAGGGGCGATCGCCCATTAGTAACAATGTCTTTAAAATGTTCTGGCATGACTGATTAATTGTTTCGAGGGACTGAGGGAGAGGGAGACGGGGAGGGATGGGGAGGAGGAATTTGGAGGAAGCTAAGCAGAGATCATGTTGTCGCTCCATAATTAATAAGAAGCCTAAACCTACCTTGCCGTGGACCACGTGCGCACCAGCAGAGTGAATCAGGATCGAAATAAAAGCAACCAGTGAAAGTCCAGCACTCTTCATCTTGATATTTGCTTTAAACTTCTGTAAGTTTGAACCATGAAAACTTGTCAGTATTTTTGAAAAGCAATGGGTTCCACTTTAATGCACTCTATAACTAACTGAAATATCTAATTCGTAGTTAAAAGGATCATAAATTAACCAAATTGGAGTATCACAAATCTAATTTATCAATTCGAAATACACGTCAATTATTTCTCTTTGTTTCGATTCATCAAACAAATCACAATCAACCTTCAAAAAGTCGGATCATAAATGTTTCATTTGCACAAACCTTTACCCTCAACCTGTTTTTAAACAAACACTGTTGTTGTGATTAACCAATTGTTTAATGAAATTGATCCCGGTCTATCAAAATAAACACCACTCAAACTAGAATAGAAAATAGAAAATAACGACTAAATTAAATAGTTTTATAAACGTTTTAGTCGACAAAGAGAAGAAAGAAGATATTCAGTCAATATAATCAATCAAAAATCATTATAAATAATTAAAAATGTGAATGTCATGAAGTTCTCATTTAGTAGCTGTTTGTTTTTGTCTTTCAAGATTATTTTGGTATCTATCTTTGTTAAAGTATTATCATCATGCACCATTTTATCTTAAGCAAGTTTTATATGCCACAGAAAATCGATTACATATTTAAAATAAGCTTGTATTAACTAGATTACAACCTGGTAACTGACAGTGATTAATCCAATTATCTTAGACAATGGCCACAAACAATAGTCTCAGTTGAAAATAAACTAACTCTAGAAATATTTTCGGCGACAAAATAAACAATAAGTTGTAATGAACTAAACATTAGGATTTCTTTTGGGAAGTATTATTAACTTAAAACATAAGAATATTTTCAGTATTCCAGGTACTTTCCTACAGCAATTCTAGAAATTATATTTCATTTTTTACAAATGAGAAAAATGAGAAAAACAAATAGATACCAAAAATTTGTTACCTGGAAATTTCTGTTGAATTTAAACGATCTTTTTGTATCTTTTTGTTGGCGACAATCTCTGTTGTTCAATCCATTTCTTTCTTCCAACAAATGTCTTTGGTTGATTTCACAACTCCAAAGGAATTCTGGGAAGGCGCGTTGCAAAGTATTCATAACACAAGGAATTCTGGGTATTTTTTAAATTGTAATGACTCCATAGGAATTCTGGGAATCCGAGAAACAAAGATCCTAAATAACACAAGTAATTTGGATCTACACAGCTCAGCAATTCTTTTAAAGTTATAAATTCATTATTTCATTTATTTCGCCCCAAGAAAACACGAAAGAGTGCTAGTGATAATAGTCCCTTTTCGCTTTCACAAATCCCGTTGTAAAACCGCTGTACTTATTGACATCAGGGTTAGCCTCAAGTCAGTGTAAATTATTCACAAATATCAACAACAGGAAAAAATATTGACATGAAACAATAGAAACATTTTTGAATTGCACGGATTGTTTCCTGAATCGAGGCTAACCCTGTACAAATGCGTCTTTTGGCAAGGACAACGGTCATCTCTAAACAACGCGAAACTGGAGTATTGAGAATGACTGAAGAGAGTTAAGAGGACTACACAAAACCGAGCATACAAGAGAGAGATAAATATACCTTTCTTAATTTTTCCTATATATTGCTTGATATATCAATAGACGTCATTTCCTGCAATATTCTTCAGCTGAATTGCACCTTTTCAATAGAATACTCTCTGCTTGATAGCATATGGGGGCAGTGTTGCCCTTCAGTAAAAACAATGAGATTCATGGACTCATATCTGATACAATGAAACTGTAATCCCGCAAGGTGTGAATAAATAATTTGAAATCGTAAATGAAAAAAAATAGTTAAAAGTTGAACCCGAATTTTGCGGTGGCTCAACTCGTTTTTGTTTTATTGTTTATGACCCAATTAGTTTGTGGAACCTTCCAAATAGCTTTTCCATTCTGTATTTAATATCTGACTGTGTGTGTTGTTTTTGCGAATTGCGTATCTCTAATCAAGGTATCTATATTTACTCACGAAATGAGTTTCTGATGGATTGAATTTGGCCGGTGTCTCAATGAAAATTATATTTTTATTATTAGTTTTGTGTCAAGGTTGTAAAATATTTGAGAAAAATCAGTGTGTTCATTAAAGCTAGAGTAAATGGGGAATCTTTGGTTTAATCTAAGAGGAAAGGACGCTGTGGGAGCAAGAACCACAAGTACAAGTCCTATATATACCGTTGTTTACAGAAGATATTTTAAATGTCATGTCCCTTCACTGATTAAATCTACAATATCCATGCAGCAGATCAATCAATCTGAAATGCATGCATCTATCAACCTATCAAGTACCGAAACAAAATCGAGGAAAGATTATATCGGTATATTATATTTACGGGCGGATCTAATTGTTTCGCTATGTAAACCTCGAGACTTTTCAGTTCTTTGAAAAAAAATCGAAGCACGTAGTTTCTTGGATTATCTAGGTCGCTTTTGCAGACGAGCAGTAACTTGAATTGATTAAATATTAATTAATAGCATCATTTCAGTGTCAACCTTCATACAAAAGAGAACCGCCAAGGGCAAGGGATTCTTTATGTAGGTCGTCAGTATAGAAAGTAGTCGATTCTAGCTAACAACAATGTCTGGATTCTCTTGGAGAGAACGACTGCTCTTCTTGCAGCTACAATCGAGGAGTGATTCGTTGATAATCGCCGAAACTTTGTTATGTCTACTTTTCATGGTCATTGGCGTAGGTGGGAACTCTGCGGTGATCTGGATCGTCTACAAAATGCGCCATCGCCGAAATATGTCCTACTTTCTTATAGGGTCGCTTGCCATCTCAGATGTCTTGCTTTACTTTTCCACAACATGGGAATCGTTTGCGGTACTACCACAAAGCAAGTGGTCATTGGGTCAATTCATTTGTCAATTTCAGGGTTACTCTATCACAAGTTTGACCGGTGCCTCTCTTTTGACGATGTCACTAGCAGCAATTAATCGTTTCTTCCGAGTAGTCAAGCCAAATTATTACCAAAACCTCTTTACGCCAACTAGAACCAAGATTCTTATTTTGTGCTCATGGACGTTGGCATACATGGCACCTTTGCCGTACTTGCTGTCCGGAAGATTGTACGTGTTCCATCCTGGCAAGTTCTTCTGCTTTCAAGTGAATGAACTATCGTTTGAAACTTTGTTTATTTATTCCTACCTTGGTGTTTCAATGAGCGTGATCATTGTTTGCTATTACTTTATTTTCAAGTCAATTCGAAGGCACCAAAACATGATGAAAAACATGAAAAATGGAGCCGGAACTTCTTTAGCGGGAACTAGCATCGAGGAGATCAAAGCTACACGAACGTTGTTTGTGACCGTTGTCGGGTACATGATTTGCTGGACGCCCATTCTCATCATCGACATCATAGATCTAATTCGGGGATATCCGTCGATGCCTCGGCAAGTGTACGTCATGTACAGCTATCTCGGAAGCACCTCGTCCATTCTCAATCCATTCATTTATGGCGCTTTGAACAGGGGTTTTAGGAATGAATATAGAAAACTTTTGGGGTGCAGACGTAGAAGACGAAGCATCGCTCCGGTTGGTCACCCTCGTGAAAATGGTCATTGCGACTGAGGAACGTTTTTATTGTCTTTACAGTTAAAATAGTGACGCAATGAACTGAGAAAAGGAGAGATAAAGAGGACAGAATGGGAGGAAATATACTTTTTTTCAAATAATTTGCTTAGGAAAGTTGATAGCTGTTTGTCGGTGGATAATTATTATGTTGCTCTGTGATATTAGTTAAAAGCCGACAACGAGGACATACCAATTGCTCGGATTTAATTCGATATCCCGTCAGCAGTCCGAGGCGAAATTAAGCCGAATTAGAATTTCCAATAAAATCCCAAGGTTTGAAGAGAGTGCGGTTTTCTTACCAGTGCAAGGCACAAATAAACACATATGGTTGACTGTCAGTCCTCATGAATTATTCATGAGTGTTTGAAATTAAAGGTTCATTCTAAAATTAATTTTCAAACAATTATAAATCATCTACAAATAAACTCGATCAACACAGCGAGACACAAACGTCAAAGAGTGTTTCATCATGCTCGAAATATGACACCACGCTTCCATAAGCACCATTAGGAAAACCGGCTGATGTAAAGTGAAAGCCATCCAGAATCCATTCGGGAAGTAAATATTGGATACAGGTGGATCTCCAATTTAGAAAAAAAAACATAGATCGTAGTTCACTTCAAAAAACTGACACAGTTTATAACGCTATCACTGTGTGTTTGGGCTTTTCGCATAGATCAATTTATTTGATATCGATTTTTCATTAATTAAACATACGCCGGAAAACCAGCCGATGCCATCCAGAATCCATTCGGTAAGTAAATATGGGACACAAGTGGATCGATCTCCAATTTGGTAAAAAAACATAGATCGCTACCTTGAAATTTCATTTCATATAGATTCACTTCAAAGAACTAACACCGCCGGTTTCCAACGCAATCTCTGTGTGTGTGGACTTTACCCAGTATATCTATTCATTTGATATCGACTGCTTCCCAGCCAGCCAGCTAGGAACAAGGTTGCAAAAGTCAGCTTTATAAGCCGTAAACTGATGCAGGATGAATTCTTCAGTGTATTCCAGTAAAGATCAAGTTCTACTCCATGAATTTCAATCAAGAAGTGAACCTCTGGTAATAGTTGAAACTTTCTTTTATCTCTTTATATTGTTTATCGGAACCATTGGAAACTCTGTTGTGATCTGGATCGTCTACAACAAACGCCGTCAAAGAAATATGTCCTACTTCCTAATAGGTTCGCTCGCTCTCTCAGATGTCTTAGCCATTCTATGCACTGGGTGGCAATCTATCGTCGTACTATCACAGAGCAAATGGTCATTGGGTTGGTACGTCTGTCAGTATCAGGGTTACTCTGTCGTGAGTTTAGTATGCGCGTCTCTTTTGACGATGGCTTTGACAGCAATAAATCGTTTCGTCCGGGTGGTCAAACCCAACCACTATCAACTTCTCTTCAAACCATCTCGAACCAAACTTCTTATTCTAAGCGTTTGGATCTTGGCGTACGTGGAACCTTTACCTTACGTACTGTCTGGACGATGCTATGTCTTCCATCCTGGAAAGTTCTTCTGCTTCCAAGTGAAAAAGGCGTCATTGGAGACTTTTCTAATTTACATTTATTTTGGTATTTCAATGATTGTGATTATTGTGTGCTATTTTTCCATTTATAAGACTATACGAAAACACAAGAACAACGTTAGGAGCACAGAAAATCAAGTAACGTGTTTTTCAAGACCAATGATCCAAGAGATCAAAGCTACACGGACTTTATTTTTTACCGTAGTTGGTTTCATGTTTTGCTGGACGCCCATTGCAATCATCGACGTCGTAGATTTTATTCGGGGATATTCGTCGATGCCTCGGCAAGTGTACGTCATGTACAGCTATCTCGGAAACATTTCGGCCACTGTCAATCCGTTCATCTATGGCGTCTTGAACAGGGGTTTTAGGAATGAATATAGAAATATGTTGGGTTATAGATGGAAACGACGCAGAATAGGTGTAGAACCAATTGTTACTCGTTAAAAATGTCAGTAGTATACTAGTGTGATTAGAATTATCCTGGTTCTTTTGTTCGGTGGAAATTCGGTGGACATTCGGTGAAAATTCGGTAGACATTCAGTGACAATTCGGTGAATATTCGGTAGCCATTGATGAAAATTCGATGAAACTTTGGTGGGCATTTCGGTGGAAAATGCGTATAAATTGGATGAATTGGGTAATGCCACCGTGCAAAACGTCACAGATGGACGATTTTCAACCAGGTTACTTCTCCACACAATATACTACTCAGTAATGTTAGTGACAAATGTCTGATAAACCGTATACTGCATTTATTCCTGATCGCTTAGAAAAACATTACGATTTATAACTTCTACAATAGGATTTGTAGCGCATCGAGGTAGCCGAAAATGCACTGTACATGACTTTATATGGAGCTGAAAAAGTTTAGCCTTTATTGCTCGCTTTGCGGAAATTTTATACTTCATTTTTATTTGAACAAGTTTGACATTTAGATGATCAATTATAAAATGTCTTTCGCATAACCAAACATAGCATGTGTACATGTTAGATAACTTATTAAACATCAGTGCGTTTAAGCGTGTTCAGAAAACATGTGAGCCAGGGGTTAGGATAGGCACGCGCCTTGCGCCATTTGCGCTAAAAAATCGTAAATGGCCCGTAAAAAAATCATGATACGCGCCCAACATATAGGGCTTCTGAAAACATAATTTGTAAAAAAAATCACACAATGGGAATAAAATGAGAGAATCACTTTGATAAAATATCACTTAAAGCTTTAAAATGTGCAAATAGACGTCATTTTCGGGTGGATTAGAGTGGTTTTCCTTTCAAAACACGATAAAATCGAACCGATGTCCAAGGCGTTCCTTGCATTATCGAGCATTGGGAATTGGCACCAGTTTCGTTCTTAGATCGTTTGCTATTGGTACAAAATTGGCCAATCAAAATCGTTGTACATACAATGAAGTCTTACATGAAGTTCTGACCCAAATTTACGTGAAGAGATGTCTTGTGTTTTATAAAAAGCACATAAAATTGCTTTCCTCCACACAGAAAAACTAAATTAAATAAGATTGAAGTAATTTGAAAAAAAATAACACATAATTTCCGCATAATTTATCACAAATATTGTGAAGTATTTGATGCCACACTCCTTTTTTTAAATCTTTTTTCACTTTCAGTTTCGCTTGTCTTTTCTGCCTTTTCAATCTCCTGCCACTTTTAATACTATGTATATTCCTTTTTTTTCTTTTTTAATGCATGTTATCTACGATTTAACTTTTTCATCCACTGCAATGACTGCATGGCCAACATACTTTCCACCCGTTCACCTTTACTCTCACTCTTTCCCTTCTATCCCACTTCCTCTTCTGCTTTATCCGGATCTATCTTCTCTTTCGCTACCTTTTCACCCTAAACCTTCTAACAACATGTATCCTATACAGTTCTACATTTTTACCCTTTTATTCTATCATCCATTTCTCCATTTCTCTAGTTTCTCTACATACATTCTACTTATTTCTCCTATTTGCCTCACCTTCTTTAATCCTCTTATATATTTCACCTTTCCTTTATTTCACTCACATTATTTCTTCTTTGATTACTTTTATCTATTCATCCACCCTTCCCTTCACTCCCTCCAGCTCTCACTCTGTTCACTTTACCTACTTTCATTCATCCTTCATTTTTCCATTAAAATTCTCCCCACCACCCCCTCCCCCCAGTTCCTCACTCATAAATTTACACCCTCATCCATCCACTATTCTTCCGCATCCCAGCCTTCCTTTTCAATATTCGCTCTCCCATCCTCTCCCTCTAGCCCCTCACTCATAAATTCAACACCCTCATCCATTCGCTTTTCAGTTCCATATCCCAGCTCTCCCCATGGCCACTCATAAATTTACATTTCTAATCCATTTCCCATTATTTTCATATCCCATTACCATGCGATGGTCCAAATACCCTGATAGCTCTTTCGTTCTGGGATAGCCAGTCGATTATCAAAAATATTTATGAAGCGTGGCAACTGGCCCCAAGTTTGAAAAAATGGCCCTTAACTTTCTAAAGTTTAGGGCCATTGGCACTTCGGTGTTTTTGTCTATCCTAACCCCTGCATGTCAGTAATAATGTTCATCTTTTCTTTCTCGATTCGCAAAAAATGAAAAACACGGGATGTTAGTTATTTCTCGAAAGTAATTCACGTGAGTGGCGCGGGATAATTAATTTGCATTTTATCTTAATTCAACCTAGGCTCTATTTCTGACCGTAGTTGGTGTGATTATTATCCTGGTTCACATTCGGTGAAAATGTCGGTGGAAAATGTAGTGGAAATTGGATGGATTTGGTAATGCCGCCGTGCACTAACTAATTCACAGATGGACTCTTCTGCACACACTATACTAAATAATGTAGCAGTTCAATTCCCGGACATTGGTCCCCATAATTACTGTAAACTTGACCCTTTATTAAGCGGCCACCTCTATTAAGCGGTCAGTTGCCGGCTATTTCCCGAGTGACCGCTTAATCAATATAGGTTAAAGTGCTACTTCGACGAAAATCGATCGAAATTTAATTTAGCTGAAACTTCATTGAATAATTCTTCAAGGGTCTAATAATAACTAGTTAAAATCTTTTTTCGATATTCCAGAGGAGGGTACTATATTTTTATGAATCTTTAGAGGTGTCAGTGACGTCATCTACTCAAAATATCTCAATGTTTTGTTCAGATAACATCTCTGCATTGAAGACAACTGGTCAGACAATCAATCCTAAGCACAAATAATGTAAGAAAACTCCTTCACCCAAACTTTTAGCTTCATAGAAATAAAATAATTCAAGAAACTAAACACAAAGAAATGTATGGAGCGAAGCTGTGTTGATTGTTTGGGTTGAGTAGATGACCTCACTGACACTTCTAAAGATTCATAAATAATATAATACTTCCCATAGGGATTTTGAGAAAACACATTAACCAGTAATTGAATGGCTCTTTGAGATTATTTCAGTGAAGTTTCAGCTAAATTAAATTTCATCCGATTTTCGTCCAAGTAGCACTTTAATTTGACTGCCAACAGTACAAACGTCTGAGAAAATATGTGATCCATATTTATTTTATGCAGGACTCCATTTACAGTGTGGACACTCGAACCGTGAACACTTCAAGTTTTTTTCGAACTTTTTTTTCCGAACTTTCTATTGCCTCATAGCCTCTCAAATGCAGCACACTTAGTGATCAAAACAAATCATTTTTCTGATCAATTTGCCCAATCGATAATTTATATATTTGTGTTAGAAAAAAAAACTAAGTGTTCACGGTTCGAGTGTCCATACTGTAAACTAGCCCTTGGCTAAACTGGATTTTCCTGTGGAAATATTTAAATTTAAATTAAATATCCAAAACATCTGCTTGAATACATTGCTTATCACAGCCAACAGCCCACACAGTCATCTCTGGCAACCTTGCATTAAAAAAAACCCGTTCATATGGCAAACTGCAGTTTGAATGATTTTTAACGCAGAAAACTTAATATTGACATACAGTCATTCTCAAAAAGGTTGTCCAGATGAAAAGACTACAATACTACAATAAAGTCACGTGATTCATTATGTTTTCAATTTCCTCGTGTTGAATTTCAATTTGAGATGCAAAAGTACACGGCATTGTGAGAACTGAATGTAATGACGCTGGTGTCAACTCGCAGTACCGCGCGCAGAAATTGAAAATATAATGAATCACGTGACTTTATTGTAGTATTGTAGTCTTTTCATCTGGACAACCTTTTTGTGAATGACTGTATGTAAATATGTGCACTTTGAAATTCGTGGAATGATTTACCAATGAATGATAACAGTTCTTATATATCATCTAGATTTCTGTAGATTAATTCAAGGACGCGCGAAGATTGACTTGTTGTACGACCGCGCTTAGTCTGGCGGAGTGTAGTGTTAATAAATAACCACGAACAACTTAGGGAGACGAGCTCTGATGATGCGTCTGCAAAGTTGTCTTTCTCTGAATAACTTTCATTTCAGTAATTATGCTGGTATAATATTTCTCGAAGCGGCACAGTAGTCCCAACAAATGGAACACATCACGTTGGGAAATGATACCACACTGCTTGTATCTATCGCTTCACAAAATCACCAAGTTATAATTATTCATGCTTACGAATCAGTCAAGACGACTGGTACGCTTCATACATCGCGAACAGAGGTGGCGCCAATGTTAGAAAATATATTTTAAGCTTGTATCTAAATTTTTCTTTCAACACAATCTTGTTTTTTGGGGGGGCCTTAACT
The DNA here is from genome assembly GCA_033675265.1 of Actinostola sp. cb2023. NCBI lineage: Eukaryota > Metazoa > Cnidaria > Anthozoa > Actiniaria > Actinostolidae > Actinostola > Actinostola sp. cb2023. The sequence continues at coordinate 424,947 of JAUJYZ010001300.1, read as the reverse complement.
AAAATACATATGGAAATATGTGATTGACATCTGTCAATTTCTCTCTCGACTAATCAACCAATCGCGACTAAACTTGGTGTTGGAAAATACCAAATCAAAGGCACTCGTAGACCAACTCGTGGATTACCACCCTCTCCCCCAAAGTTGTGAGCCTGCGATGTACTTCAGCGGCAACGTAATGAAAGTTTCCAGCCGAGTGACCGTGATTCCACAATTGTCCCAATGTCATCTCTATAACTCGTGGATTAACACCCACCCCCCCAAAGTTGTTAGCCTGCGATGTATTTCAGCGGCAACGTAATGAACGTTTACAGCCGAGTGAGTGATCCCACAATTGTCCCAATGTCATCTCTATAACTCGTGGATTAACACCCCTCCCCCAAAGTTGTTAGCCTGCGATGTATTTCAGCGGCAACGTAATGAAAGTTTACAGCCGAGTGAGTGATCCCACAATTGTCCCAATGTCATATCTATAACTCGTGGATTACATAACCCACGAGTTATAAATATCTACGAAACACAACTTTTGAAGTGTCAAAAAAAAAGCCTTTTCTCGATGAGATACATGATCTCACTGAAGTTACCTCATTCGTACGTCAATTAAAGTCCAACACAAATCCACCTGAATCCGTTCATTCAAATTCAATGACCCCTCATACCGTCAAGCAGGTTTCCACACTGTCATAGACCATGCTACTCAGACACGGCCATTGTTTAGTCTGATTATTCCTACTAAAACGCCAGGTATTTTCCTCGCATCCAGCTTACTAGCTAGAGAAACGGGTACCGGTGGCGAGTTTCACTAGATATCGTGAAAAACATCTGTCAGATTTCATCAAGTGCCAACCAAAGGTAATGTATACTGTTTAGAGTAGAAAATTAAATGGACAGAAACAAGTTAATTGGTCGAGAAACTCCTCCGAAACATTAGCAAAACGCGACGACGAAGCCGCCATTTTGTTTGTTTACCTCATATAGTGTATAGAATAGTCATTTGATTCTATATATAGCATGGTAGGAATCAATTAATAGTTGTATAGAGTAAGTGTGTAAACTAGAGATGCACTGTTTCTATATTGCGTGCACAGGTATGATTTTGAATGTTTTCTGTTCTCGTATGGCCTCTTCGAGTATCTTTGTGAATGTATGTAGCTTTCTATGGCTTGTGGGACTGTGTAAAACATAATTAAACATAATTATATACAAAGCCGCTGGAATCACTCATAAAAAGGTGTAAAGTAACGCTGATGAATATAATCGCGATCATAGGTCAATTTCTATGTTCACGGGTATTGTAACCCTCCTTGTAATACACTGTCAGTCATATTTACATCCCAATTCTTGAACTAAAGATAACTACCCATCGTTATCAGATATCCAAGTCAATAAATTCCATGTAGGTAAAATTTCAATCCTTTTGGTTCGTGTTGTTGCTTAGACACTAAATCCACTAGGCTAGAACTGAAGAACAGGTGTCATTTCAGTATACTGAAGATAAATATATGACCTTCCTGGTGCAGTAACTCTTATATACAGAGATCATCGGAACAAGGATGTTTGCGCGCACGGTTATCGCTATTTAATAGTTAGACTACGAGTCAGTTCGAGGTTTCTATTTAACAATTAGACTACGAGCTCGAAGTTTCTATGAGTCAATAGTCAACGAGACGCGTGACTCTCCTCGTAGAAAACGAGAACGAGTAGTCTAATTGTTTTAGCATAAACCATCCAATAGGTCAGTAGAAAATTAAATGACAGAAACAAGTTGATCCAATAATTGGTCGAGAAACTCCTCCGAAACATTAGCAAAACGCGACGACGAAGCCGCCATTTTGTTTGTTTACCTCTATACTCAGGATCTATGAGCTGATAGACCACTAGTAGCGAACCAATCAGATTGCAGGAATTGCGATAGACCATTGGATTGTTTATGCAAAAGACTGTTAGACCTTCCAAAGCGGCCAACAGTTTATATCTCACGACTATTACCGCTGTACATGTGACCGCACTAACGAGTCAGGGTATCAAGGTATCAGGGTACCCCTACCGACCGGTATGCATTCAAGTCGCTTTAACACAGAATCCGTCCATTAAAACCCCAATAAAGTATACATTTTCTGAAAGCTAAATAAATGGAGATTCCAACTAATGGTCTATTAACAAAAAGTACATACGCGTTTTAAATATAAGTCGAGATCAACGAATTTTCATATAGCGTTGTACGGCGAGGTCCCAGACAACCGCATTTTTATCGGAAATTCAAGATCATTATCTTTATGCACTCTAGAGATATCAATTATCAAAACCGTGTCTCCGTTTATCGATATGTTTCCCCGTTGCTTTTTTATCTGCCGCGAAACTTTCGGTACGCTAAAAATACATTGTTTTTTACTAATCAGTTAATAACTCATGAAATTACTAAAATATCAAAATTCGAAGACACAGTTTTGAAGAATGATAATCAGAGATGAAGTGCTAAAAATCTCAGCTGAATCGAATAAAACCCGTTTGTTTAGGAGCTCAAAATAACACCCGTATTTTCGTTAATTTGCTCTATGAGAAAAAGCCCAAACTGTTTTTCAAGTCAAGTGGCGGCTTTGTATTGCAATCCACCACAAATATGTGATCCAATACCTGATGACATATGAATGGCATTCAAAACAAGATCGCCTTACAGTACCTAACACAACATGGCAGGAAAACAAAGTTACTGCTGGCGGGAAATACGAGCATTTTGACCGTGAGTGGTTTGGCATCGTTATTCAAGGATATTTTGAGTGAGCAGTTACGATTTTTGGATACTTTCTTCGCATCTTAATCTTTGGAAAGTCTGTTGCGTGAGTGTTGTTGACAGCTTGCTTGTCAACATCTTTTTGCATCAAATGAAATCCAAAATTCGTTTTTTGATTCTAACTTTGTAGGGATAAAATATTTTTAGATTCTGATTGTTGGAAATGATAGATAATATTCAATTAGATTTGATTGTCAAAAAAAATCGAAACCGGTCTTTTGATAGGTTGTTGGGGTACCCTGATACCTTAATAGGTATACATATCTGGATATAAGAATGGTGGTTCGACTACAGTACAAACTGTGGTCGCATAGAAGCAACGTCTTTATCAGTCAATAAAGTAGAAGTAGAATGTCCCCTAGTATATACGTGTAGTTCCAGAGCGTCATGTCTGACGATGAATAGCACCAGACGTCACTGCTGTTGTACTGTTATCATATTTGCTTTAGTTGTTGTTTCTTCTATTTTAACGCAGACTCGAGGCACATCGTCAATTCAAGAATCAACACAACCTTTACAGGCCAACGTTTCTGTTTCAGTTGTTGTGGTTATAATGAAAGAACTGAGCGCGTTATTCAGCCTAACACTGCTGACGGTCGCGACTGGGACATTAATCCTTAGAAAACCTCCAGGTATTTCTCGTTGTGAAAAGTGCAATAGTGAACTACTATATATTTTACCACGTATTCAAAACTTAATTAATTAATTAATGACCAATTCGTCCAATCAGAAGGACGGAATCCATCACTTGCATGTACCTTTATACCCGGTAATGCACTGCTTATTAGTATTCTTTATACACCTATTCCAAAAATCGTTGTCCCCGCCGAAAGCAACAAGCAAGAAGCTGACGACCGCAAAGGGCATTGGGACTTTCTCCTTGTTCATTTATTCATCCGTAGACATTTTAATTTAACAACATGCATTTTCAAATGGCCGAATAGTTCCAATGATTGCTATTCAACGCTCGTAGGGATAACTTCTCAAGTACCACAGATAAATTAACTAATTAGGAGATTCCCAAAGTCCTTTGCGATCGTCAGCTTCTTGCTTTAGGGCCGGACAACGATATTTGGAATAGGTGTATAAAGAATACTAATGAGGATGAACCTCTAGCTATATAAAGTTTCATCGTCATTAGTATGAATACTAATAAGGGAAGGTTTCATATTGGTGTCGTATCATCGACCTTCCAATTCCCTGTACGGGACGACATAAATATTGTCCGGAAAGATTGCTCCTTGGTCACACTTTCGGAACGTCGTTCAAATGTGGGATCTTTTTGAGAGTATCAGTAGTATCGGTGCGCATGTGTGATGCGTTGGAAGCAACACGATACTGCTCTGTTTGTGTTTTTCTCGCTGTTTTTTTTTACTGAAATCATCCGATAATGTTTTTACTTTGGAAGATCGTTTTTGAAGCTGTTCAATAAACTCGCAGATCGTGTTTTATCGGGTCTAAACTCGATAAAAAGTACACTCCTGTTCGTTTATTAAACAGTACATAATTATATATATTTTTTAATTTCAATATTTTAACAGGAACATCAGTAACTGTGAGGGGGAAAGGAGGTTGGGAAGTTGGAAATTACGGCATTTTTATGAAATATCTATTGGAAATCAGTGGAGGTTTTTCGAATAATTTTAGCCCGGATTCATAACGAAATGAAAAGTAAAACAAATCCTTTATCTTTTAGGGCGTCAACCTTCGTGGGGATATTGGGAATGTAAAACAGGAGGTAGGTATGATTACATTATACATCTAATGTATGGCCCCGAGGGAAATAGTTAGTTTTGTTTTCCCGCCAGCTCGATTGCGGTTGTCACGTGACAACAAATCAACCAATGACAGGCAGCGCTGCACACCCGAAAATCACAGCTATATAACAAGCTAGACTATACGTTGTTGTCTCTGTAGACTACAAAATAGTCCCTACTCTTTCGCGAATCTCCGCCGAGAACAGTTGAAGTGCGATCGAGTGATCAGACACAATATTTATATTATTATTATTATTAATAGACATATCTAGACTACAAAACAGTCCCTACTCTTTCGCGAATCTCCGCCGAGAACAGTTGAAGTTCGATCGAGTGATCAGACACAATATTTATTATTATTATTATTATTATTATTATTATTATTAATAGACATATCTATGACATACAAAATGTATATTAGTGACAATCCTAGTCAGCGAATATAAATATATATTATTCTTCAACTTACTGTCTATAGACAATGAGGAAGTAAGTACTGTCTAAAGACAGTAAGTTGAAGAATAATAGATATTTATATCCGTGGACTACAATCGTCGACAAAACCTGTTGGGAATTTTTCTTTTTTTTATCTGTTTTTTTTTAAAACGACAAGACATTTGTAATTCCCCCCCCCCCCCCCCCCCCCCCCCCCCCCCCCCCTGTCAATATGTTGGTCGGAGAGGTGTGTCTGGGTGCAAGAAAGACATGAGCAACATTGTCAAAAGGGAGAGGGGTGTTGCGGGGGGTTGTAGATGTGAGAGAGGTTCCCACGTTCTTGAACGTGTCGGTTAATATAGAAATATATACATGCACATGCACATTCCCAACAGTTCTGTCCAGGATTGTAGTATTGTCACTAATATACATTCTGTATGTCATATTTCATCCAAGTATATTGTCCTTCATCATGGTCAAGACTAGCAAAGCAATGCGGAGGGAGTAGACAATCACCTATCGACCTGTCACCTGCATATATACCAATGAAACTCCCTCAGAAACCTCTACAGTTGGAGTCTGACAATGAATATGGATCAGTACAAGGGATCTTTGCAAATGCTGGTTACGCACCTCAACTAACAATAAATGAAAAACCAGGAAATGTTTATTTATCTGGAGGACCAGCGGACGGTCAGACCTATAAACTGTCGCACATTCAGTTTCACTTTGGGTGTTCAAGGATGACAGGATCGGAGCACACGTTTGATACCAACCCCAGTGCCGCTGAGGTGCGTTTTGCTTTGGTAACTTAATTAATTCATGGTTAGGTCGATATATTTTCAATTAGTCAGAGATTTTATATACTTTCCGGGTTTTTTTAATAGATATTTTATTAACATTGTAAAAAGCATTGAGACTTCAGTTAATGCGTTTAAAAAAAATTATTATTATTATTTTATTTATTTTTTATTATTATTATTATTAATACTATTATTATTATTTTTTATTTTATTTTTATTTTTTTATTATTATTATTATTATTATTATTATTATTATTATTATTATTATTATTATTATTATTATTATTATTATTATTATTATTATTATTATTATTATTATTATTATATTATTATTATTATTATTATTATTATATTTATTTTCTATCTCTTATTTGTAATTTGTTTTGAGGAATAAAGTTATTATTATTATTATTATTATTATTATTATTATTATTATTATTATTATTATTATTATTATTATTATTATTATTATTATTATTATTATTATTATTATTATTATTATTATTATTTTTCTATGACATGCCGTGGTGGTTGTACAGTGTAATGAGTTCCTGACTAGCAACCTCTAAGGGAACATATTTATATTATCTAGGGCGCTCCTTGATAACAGCATATGCTGACGAGCCTACCCTGTTAAAATATGTACTTATTATTATTATTCCTCGGCTGGGGAATGAGTGTATATTCGCTCGGTGGTTAAGTTATTAACCTGGTTATTAACCTATCCACCAAACGAGATATCTCAAATGTTAAATCATGGACCTTTCTCAAGGGTAGACCAAACTCATTATATGCCTTACTATACGTTGGCCTTTACGACTACACAACTTTGTTCAAATGTGGGATGTGTTTCGTATAGCACAGTGCGCATGCTCGTATCGTAGATTACCCCACAATTATATCAAAGCTTGTTTTTTCTTGTCTTGCTGTTTTTGAATGCATTTTTTGTGGTATTTTGTTTAGAAAATCTCCCTAAAGGTGCAGTAATACGGACAACAAAATCGTGCAACTTGTCGCGCAACATTGCTGCGATGCAAGTTGCAGAGCAGTGTTTCTCGTATTACCATCGTTTGCGCAACTTGACGCGCAACACATTTTCGTGTTGCAGGTTGCAAAATTTTGTTGCGCAAAGTAGAAACTCTTTCTACTTCATGCAACAAAGTTTTGCAACCTGCAACACCGAAAATTTAATTTGTTGCGCGACAAGTTGCACGATTTTGTTGCTCGTATTACCGCGCCTTATTTTGCTCGGGGTCAGTTATGTAACTGAATATGTTAAGTCATGTGCCCTCGGTGAATATATCACACAACCCCTCGCTACAGACCGTTTTAATTGAATCTAGATGAACTAGCCAGCTGATTGGTTAGTTAACCCCACTTTAACTGTTTCTAGATTCACATGGTTTTCTACAACTCGAAATACAAAAATTTCATTCAAGCAATAAACGAGACTGATGGAGTAATCATCGTGGCTTCGTTATTCACTGTGAGTACAAAACACATTTATGCAAAAGGAGTACTAGTAATATATCTTTAGGAATATTTGAGATATGTATTCACGGGCGAGCGACAAAACTGAAATACATTTTAGTGGATGCTACATCAAATTGCCTCCAATTGCCTTTAATAAATGAGTGGGAAACTGGGTTCGAATTGTGACCGCAAAGCATCTATGAATTGTTTGGATGGACAAATCTATAATACTTAATGTATGTACTCTAGAGCTTATATATTGCCACAGGAATATCATTTCCGTTCCGCAGAATTATAGTAACCTCTCCTTTCACAGAGCATGCCATATTTGAATTTTCGGTCCATCCAAACAATCCATAGATGCTTTGTGGTCGCGATTCGAAGAATTTCAAAGAATTTCAAAGAATTTCAACGAGTCAGATAAACCATAGAAATACATATGTAATCGGTGTCAATAGAAACTGCATGTCTATAATCGCATAGCATTGCAGTTGAGTAAAAATCCCACTTCTTCTTTACCAGGCCTATGGTGGCCCAACGTACTACGTCAATCCAACATTGGAAAGGCTTGTAGCGGTATTGAGAAACATCAGTGACCCAGGTATGCCTTGCCTTCGCTGCTTGTCGATCCAAGCGTCGCTTCAGGGTTGGAACGCGACTGAACAATCGAGATGCGGATATATGTAAAGTGAAGGATCCAGGACAATCACTGGACAAGTACTACCAAAAAATAGCACTTGAAAAACATTCCTGGAAATTCCATCTACCGCCCGGTTGTTTGAGAGCTGGTTAACGCTAACCCAGGGTTAATTATGGCTAACCTAGGGTGAAATCTTAAGAATTAGCGAATTTAGGATTAGCATTAACCCGCTTTCGAACAACAGGGCCCAGAACAATCAAACAAGTACTGCCAAAAAAAAAACAGCGCTAGAAAAAAATGCACGCTCTTCAAACCCAGGAAATTCATTGCAGATTAGTTGTGAATTATCAATTTCCAAGGTTTTGTGAAACTACAAGTTGTACTTTTTGTGTTTATATTCCAGGTTCATATGTGATGTTTGATCAGGACGACAGGATAGAGCTAACCAAACTAGTCCCAGAGCTCACGCGGCCAAACCCATACTACTATACGTACAAGGGTTCTTTAACTTATCCTCCGTGTTTCGAGTCAGTTACGTGGATTATTCTCAAAGAAAAACTAACGATATCTATGGATCAGGTAACGACGACGTTAAACAGAGAGCGAGATTTTTTTTCAAATGCGTAATTTCTAGACAATCGACCTAATCCACGCCTCGATGTTTTCCCATTTCAAACCTCGTGATATTAACATTCAATTCCTTAGGTTATATACATGGGATATTTTGATTTTGTAGTGCGTAATAGATCATTCACATGCTTTTTGCGCAATATAAGAAATACATTTTTTATTATTATTAAAGGGGCACTGTCAGCCGGTAAGTCTGCGCAGTAACGACCTTTTTTTCCTAATTAGCATATGCTTACATTTCGCTTACATTCGTTTGTTGACAGTGATTTACGGCGAGGATATTTTGGTAAATCGCTAAAAAATGGTTGTCGTTTGCGAAATATAAGGTTTAAATCGAAGTAACGATAGTTATAGAAGGTCATAGAAGGCTATCCAGACTCTTTGTTGAAGTATCGATGACGGTTTCTGATGATAAATCATAAATTTGTACTAGACATGACTGACTTCAGCTTGCTTTTATTCATACTGAGACCCGTGTAATCGCCAAATAACGTACTCAGGAGTGAATACAAAGAAAACGAAAAACTCCATGCTCCGATTTGTGCAGTTTGAGACTAGTCAAATAAGCAAATAAAGCCCGAATTACGACCGATGCTCGATAGCGATGTTCAAAGCGACACTGTTCTGATTTTGCTGCTACAAGTACAATAGCAAAAGTTCTATAGTAGTCGGGACATGTTTGCATTCAGTACAAATATTTTAATTTATAGACTTGTAAGTTCTTTCTTTGAGAACATAATAATTCGAGTGAAGTCAGTTTGGTGTCAAACGTTCGGCTTACTTTCCTACCTCCTTTGAACCCTCCAGAGCTAGATGTCTAGCGAACTCAGAATCTGTGTAATAACCGTATTCTATCTTCCCAGTAAACGGCTAACATGTATAAGCTTGTCGCTTGAATACATTCGTTATCAACCACTACCTTGCCGGCGGGCGCCATGAGAGAAGCCATCGTTCTCGCCGATTAAATAAAAAACGTATAAATTTGGACTTCAAACCAAAAATAACTACTTGAAAATACCAAATAACAATTAGTCTAAATAACTGAACAAGTATAATCTTCTAGAGCACAAGGATGTTGTAAATATTTACAGATGAAGTCGATGGCTGTCTACCTCTCGGGACTTTGAAAAACTTTGCCAATTTTTTTCAAATTAGATACTCGGCCCAGGCCTCCGGTCGTACGGTGACAGTGCCCCTTTAATCTTTGTTCAAAGTATTTTCATATCAATGTGTTTGTTCATGCGTCAACAAGAAAGAAAATAATCTATACTAGAGAAATAGGGAATGGTCACATGGTCTAGAATCGTTTTCGTATGAATGGGAACTGCGGTACCGTGACACTCAAATGGCTTCCTTTCTGAACCAATCAAAAAGCGTGAAGATGCATCTCATCCAATCAAACTCTTTCAATATGGCACGGTACCGTAACGTTCCCACTCATACGAAAACACCTCTATTATAGAGCAATTCTAAAAATGTATTTTTATGTTTCAGCTGGAGCTATTCATTCGTCTCAAAACGCCCCATAGCTTGTCCCAGTGTGATAACTACAGACCTACCCAGCCAGTGAACAATAGAGAAATTACAAAGAACTTTGTCCCAGTTTGAGCCAGTTTGAGCCGTTTTAGAAAAACACTTCGCGGCTTATTAACTACAGACCTGCCCAACCAGTGAGCAAGGCAGAAGTTACGAAAAACTTTTACAGGGCGCATCGCCTTGAACTTGGAAACTGTGAAATGAACTTCGTTGGAGACCTTACGGAGTTCCGGGGTTGGTGAACTTCTCCAACGTTAGTGAGCCAACGAAGTTCATTTCAAAGTCCCCAAGTTCAAGGCGAACTTCAAAATTTCCGAACGAACTTCGGAACCCGCTCTGCAATAGTTAATAAATGCACTATATTGGCAGCAGAACATAGCAGCAAAAAAAAAACACTGTGTTCCCGGTGTATGTGGTCTGTTCTACGGGCCCGCAATAATTGGCTACCGCTGTTACGTTGCGGCGATGACCCTGCCGTACATGGCAAAGCAAAGCAAATAAAATAAATTAAATTAAAACAGAAAGCATCAGTCAAAAGAAAATACTGAACATTTTAGCTCATTGTAACATTGTCATCGAAGACATATTATATTATTTTTTACATTTTAAAATGTCCATGCAATGTTATCTCAGTTCCATTCATTGTTTGCAGCAGTATATCTTTATAACGTTCCTAGCACGTTGGTTTTAATCAAGGCATTATTATTGTCGAAAACTTTATCAGTTAAACCGAATTAATTGCTGGGTTTCAATCAGCTGATCCCATTTTCTGACCCCAACTGGTGATCAAACATGACCACCATGTTCTATCAAACAGAGAGAATTCTTGAAAACTTGCAATTCAGCTGATAAAAATTCCAAACGAGACCGGAAATGACGTCTAGTGAAACCCAACAATTGACTCAAATTGATTAGTAAATTTGAACCGCCAAGAGAAGCTAATGAGGAATAATGCCAATATGGCGGCTATGACATAGCGTGCACTCCAAGAATACATTATTTTATCATGGTGAACATAATAAACTCAAAGTTATAGTAATGTGGTAGTAAAATTTATTTCAAATGTTTATTATTAACTTACCGTCCAGTATACTTTATTCAAGTTCTCTGCAATCTGGTAGAGCCATAGCATTACCCGGTCACTCTATCGCACTCTATTCTGTATATAGTGTGCGGTTCCTGATACATTACAAAATGCAAAGCAGGTAAATCAGAATTGGTTGTATTTACATCTTCAAATATTTTTCTCGAAAGAAGTGAAAGCAAATATGCTCCCTCGATTTTTTTTTCATTAGCGTGCGACAGTTCATTTGCGTGCATTCAATCCCTAATTGCTGGTTTACAATCAATCCCTGGATATTTAAAGTACAAATAAGACGCAGAGGCCATGTTGGTGATACAGACAAGAGGAGCTAATGATGAATGCTTTGTTATCGGTCCCCAACATGGCCGCCATGACCGCAGAGACCGCAGAATTCGGGGATGGGCTACCTGTGGTAGTTGTGAGTAGTAAGTCACCACTCTCTCCTCTCTATATTTTAACACAGGTATACCTAAGACAGAAAGGCGAGAAACGAGTGCCTGTTCTTTGTAATTACATCACTCAATAAAGTTTACTTTCGATGAGCGTTCTACATGAAATTATCAATATATTTGCTCATAACTCCAACGTTCAAGACGTCTCCAACGAAGTAAATTAATTTATAACTTAATTATTATTAATTGTATATATTTGTAAAGCGCTTTTGGTCTATTTTAGTAAAGGGCGCTAAATAAAATTAAAATAATAATAATAATAATAATTATTATTATTATTATTATTATTATTATTATTATTATTATTATTATTATTATTATTATTATTATTATTATTATTATTATTATTATTATTATTATTATTATTATTATAAGACACTAGGGGCACCACACTACGTGCACACCGCCCTCAGAACCGTGCCGCCCGGCAAAATATCAATCTCTGTCGATCTCACTACCTCGCTTGTACACATTACATCGACTACCGGGTTGTTCAAGTCAATTACACCGATACATATAATGGTCTCTTGACCGACTACTATCGTAAATGTACGAAGAGTGTATGACTAATAGCCGAATGAATTTGAATAAACTAATTTGAATTTGAATAGTCGTTCCCCTGAGGGTTCCCGTACACCAAAATCGATCCGATATACAGTCATTCTCAAAAAGGTTGTCCAGATATAAAGACTACAATACTACAATAAAGTCACGTGATTCATTATGTTTTCAATTTCTGCGCGCGGAACTGCGAGTTGATACCAGCGGCATTACATTTATTTCTCACAATGCCGTGTACTTTTGCATCTCAAATTGAAATTCTACGCGAGGAAATTGAATACATAATGAATCACGTGACTTTATTGTAGTATTGTAGTCTTTTCATCTGCAGTGGACAACCTTTTTCAGAATGACTGTATATGTTGGATCTGAATACTCCAGTTTCGAGTTGTTAAGCGATGACCGCTGTCCTTGACAAAAGACGCATTTGCTCAGGCTTAGCCTCAATTCAGTGTAAATTATTCACAAATACCAACGAGAACGCGAAAAAGTGTTGACATTCAACAATAGAAACCATTTTTAATTGCACGGGTTATTCTCTGGATTGAGGCTAAGCCTGAGCAAACGCGTCTTTTGCCAAGGAGTACAACGGTGTCTCAACAAACTCGAAACGGGAGTATTGCTGGTTGGCGCATGACGTCATGTCGGCCATGTTGGATCCTGATAACAAAGCATTTCTCATTAGCTTCTCTTGTCTGTACCTCCAACATGGCCGCTACGTCTTCGGTACTTAGTAAACCTCCAGGGATTGATTACAAATGGCCAGCCATTGTTTGGTTTGCTTGTTTGTCTTTATTCTGTTCTACTACATAACTTTTCTTCATCTATTAACTTAACTTATAAACTAAATTGTATGTAAACTACTGGTACTAAAATAAAGTCTATGTCTATACTAGTTCTCCCTTTTTTGTTCATAGTAAATAATGTAATTAGTTTCCTTTCAGTAGAGTACAAACTAAAGAGTGAGGTACATAAACCCGTGAAACAGAAACTATTAGTTAGTGTTTAATAAACAACCACGCCTTATTCTCATTGTTTTATGGAAGTTTTGATATCGAGAAAATTCTGCTTAAGCCTACATTCTAAAAGCTGGTGGCGGAATTGATATTTCCAGGGGAGAATGGGGATGACATTAAAACCTGATACAGTTCTTGATTCACAAATACCAAGACCTGTACCGCGTTTTGAATAATACATTAAAAACTACTTCTGTAGATGATACAAGCTATTAGGTTTCAATTAAAATCTATCAAAACAGCTTTTCCCAAGTTCATGCACTACTGGCTGTTAAGCAGTCCAGTTGATTAATTAAACATTAGGCCTAGTTCAACCCCTGTACTTCCCAAGAGCCGTTCTAAATTACTTCAAAAGAAGCCGCCTCATTATCTATTGTTTGAAATGAGAACGGCTCATGATTAGCACGACGTCTGAACTAGGGCTTACAGTGTCGAAGGAGTATATCATATATTATTTACGAATTGATGGTCAGTCTCTCTATTGTTTTATTTGCTTTTATAAGGCGTGATTGGTTATTCAAAACCAAAGGCTCGGACTTCCATTTGAAACTCAAGACCGAGGGCTGGCGCCGCCTATTTCACGGGTTTATGAAAACCACTCACAAACCATTCAAAGTTTTGCACTATAATTAGTACCAAATAGCACTAACTAAACAACATAGGCTGGTCATATCTGCGTTAATAATATACGAAAAAACTCCTTCGATACTGTAATCAACTGGACTGCTCACTAAAGAAGATATTTCGCACGTCGAGCCCGTTAGCCAGCCCTAGTGCATGAAATGAACATAACGTGATAACATGCAATTTAGTCATTTTCTAGCGTCGCTCTGGGAATTCTTATAAATGAAATGCCATTCTGTCTTGCTGTTTATTAATAAGGATAAGGATTATTAATTTAACGTCAACTACACGGGGAGTGGTTGCCCATTCTCCCGAGCCAGAGGCTCATGCATGGTAAATCGTTCAAACGGAATCAATATTGTTCATTCTGACCGCCACAACTATTTGTCTTGCCATTTATGCTCAGAAAAAGCCCCGTGACATTCACTCGAATCAACAGAAAACAATAGAAATATCACTATTTAGTACTACATAGTTCTGTTTAGTTTGTACTCGATCTGTTTCCCTCGGGAGTTCGAGTTAATATAAAGGAAGCGTCAGATTTCCATTCAGTTACTTGAAGATATCAGAGAAATCAGGCTGTCTGCAGCAAAATGTAAGTTGACTGTCACTTGTATCTTTGAATTTCACGATATATCAGTGTTGATTGAGTTTTCTGTGTTCGGTTATAGTACTTCTCGAGTCCGCATATTTCCTTCCTCCACATAATGTACGGTTTGAATTTTCGGTCGTCGCTTGGCTGAGGAAAATCTTAGTTTTTAGTAACTCGAGTAGAAGGCTTGTAAAAAAACTGGCACAATGTTCAGTGAACTTCGAAACAGTTTCCTGCCGAACAGTCAAATCGAGATCTTTTAATAGAAATTCCGCGAGTATCAAGGCATTACATTACATGATTCCGAACTTTTGAACTGACTGACAAGAGATGCAGGGAATTACTGAATGATGCAACCAATGTTGCCAAATGTTTGTGTAACATACAAGCGTTCACAACGATTCGAAGAATCCAGAGCCGTGTATCTTGTCAAACAATTTAAGTGTTCTGCACTGAACATTACTGAGCTGATAATTGTATTTTAAAAAGTCCATGCAGATACCTACGACAAACGTATTCCTACAGAATAACGAACATTTTACAATATTTTCTAGTTGTATCAAGATGCTCTCAACTTTGGTGTTGTTTCTTGCTTTGATTGGAGGATCTGCAGCAACAGGTAAGTCTACGATGAGAAGAATCATCACTTGACATCTTTGGTGGCGACTTATATATAATACAACACTAGCCAGGGGAAAAACATTTCAGTAGCCCTACTGAAATGTTTTTTCCCCTGGCTAGTGTTGTATTATTGGACCGAAAATGTTCTGGAGGATAAATGCATACTAATACTTTTCACCATCTTAAAGTGCAGTTATTGTTTGTGGGAATGATAAACACAACGACTAGCTTCTATCAAAACTGATGAGATATCTTAATATGAGAAGTGTTCTTCGGTGAATCCAGGCCCGTGTGGATAAGTTCTCCCTATATTCGTCTGGAAGGGATGATCCGGCGTCGTATTTCAGTTTAGGGGTTGAAATCGGGTAATTTTAAATCATAGGGTCCTTTAGGGTGCGTTTGATATTCCTTGGGGTATTCTAGATTTTGACGGTCATCCCTACCCTTTGGAAAATATTAAACGACGTTATATTTACTTTGCAGGTTCTTGGGGATATGGCCCAACAAATAAACTAAAAAGAGGTAAAACAATTAAAATTACAAAATAAGCTAAGCTGCATAATGATAAGGACCTCTATAAACACATCTTGCTTGTTCATATCTTTGTTTATTGACTTTCACTCGAAGTGTACGGACCTGCAGACTGGGGCAAAGTGTCCAAGGACTGTGACGGTCGTTCACAATCTCCCGTAAATATCGACACAAGCAAGGTTGATGAAGATGACGATGATGATGATGAAGGCGATCATGATGATGATGACCATGATGACCACCTACGTGTCCACTTTAAAGAAATCTTCGGCTATATTAAGGGAACTCTGAAAAATAATGGACATTCTCCTACTTTAACCGTTAAAAAAGGTAAGTTCAGAAAATGAGCAGTGTGGTGGTTGGGGGTAGTGTTGTTGTATTTTGCTTTGGTACATGTTCAACACTCTTTGCTTTGAAGGTGCTTGTCCGTGATAAATCATGTGTGCTAATGTTCCCTTACTTTCTTCAGTAACATGCTAAACTGTAATTAACAATGATTTTATTACAAAAAATGATATGCGTTCTAATGTGGCAGAGGAACGTAGAAGGCCGGATCATATATTTTTCTAAGCACATCAAAGTTAAGTCGAAGTCTATTTGCATTACCCTTTCACAGTTTGTTCTCTTGAACTTAGGTGGAGCGACTCTCAGAAACCCCATTAACCGTAAGCATTACCAACTGGCACAGTTGCACTTCCATTTTGGCTGTAAAGATAGAGTTGGTTCTGAGCACACTGTTGATGACAAACACTACCCAGGCGAGGTGATGTACTAGTTAGATCTGTTCTATTATACTCGTTCTGATTTTATAAAATTGAAGTAATCATCCATGCAAGAACTAGGATAACTTTCATTGGCTCTGCCCCACACGAAGAATGTTTCTAAGAATTGTCGACACATAATAATATATCAATGGAAAAAACGGCTATTTTTAAACCTGATTTGGAAATTATTTGGAAATCTCCAAATCTCTAGAATTGAAATTGAAAAACTCCAATTTGCAAGTAAATGAAGAGCACGCGGGATTTTTCCACTGTAACAAAATGCCACTAATTTTGGCAATGTTCATGTTTGAGCCAATTAATTATGAGATCACTTGTTTTAACAATAGAAAATTTAAGCATTCCATCGTGGCGTGCCATTCAGTGTCCCAGTGCTTACGTAATCTAAATTTTACAGATCTTTAAAAAAGTGCAGATGCATTTGGTTTTCTTTCAACACACAAAAAGCTATGGTCTGAAAAAACTATAACTTTTTTAATATTCGCGTACTATCAGCAACCAAACAACATAATTCGATGCAAATATTTTTAGTGATACAGTCATTGGAGTATTTCTGAAGAAGGTAAGCTACAATGTAATCATTTCGGGAGTACACTTCAAATTTTACAGATCTTTAGGATGAAAAGTGGTTCGATATTATTATAGGATTTATGTTTCAATAATATACACTTGGGCAGTAAAGTCGTGGTTTCTAATAAAGCTCTTAAAGGAAGATAATGATCTGCTTTAATTTGCTTGACATTCCGGCGTCAGAAAAGCAATGTTCCAGAATTCATTATTCTGATAGTCTCTAGATTTATCCAGCCTAGAATTTTGATTGACTGATACGTGCTGCCCTGTTTTGTAAACGCTGTAATTTGTCACTTTTTGGCGCTAAAAGTTCATCCCACGCAATATCTCAATATGTGAGATTCGGAAGAATTAGACATGTGTGACATCTGATTATGGTCGCATTTTCGATTTCCAGAAGGGCAATCAATTGATGTGGATCACAGGCTACTATTTAGTGTAAACGCGTTTGTAGGTTTGCGTATTTTAGTGATTGTGGTTCACAAACAAAGTGTTTAATGACTTTGTATAATTAACATACGAATAATGATTTCCTTGCCTTGATTAGGGACGACGTTCTCGAATAGCACTGAAAAACTTAGCATCGAAAGTTGGTAAAATCTCAACTGAAGGTAAAGTTACCACATTAATTAACACTGTTCGTGTTATTGATATTGATGGCTTGCACGTGACGTCATGGCGGCCATGTTAGTGTCCGATACAAGCATCAAGAGTTCCAGACTTCCGGTACGCGCGCAATGCATTGTGAGATCATTACAAGGGAAAAGTGAGCACCAAGTAAGCAAAAACATAGCTTGGGCTCCCTGTGTCTAGAATTGGTGCTCACTTTTCCTTTGTGATCTGATAATCTCATAATGCATTGCGTGCGTACCGGAAGTCTGGAACTCTTGATGCTTGTATTGCAAAGCATTCCTCATTAGCTCCACTTGTTAGTTTCTTGTACCACCAGCATGGCCGATGTGTCTTTGTACTTTAAATCTCCAGGGATTAATTGCAACCCAGCAATTCCTAATTATATTTCAAAAATATCGAAATGTAACATAACGTCGCCACGAAACGCAACGTCGTACCAACACATTCATACTCTGCATGCCCGAATGACTTTCAAGTCAACCCGACGAGAATCGTCAACATTTCTGTTATCATCTTTATCACAGTAAACGTTGTTTTCAACAGGTGCTGAGATCCAACATATCGTTTTTATGGAAGGTCTAGTGCCTGGTTTGACAAGCGGACGACTGGACTACTACTCCTACCAAGGATCACTTACCACCCCTGGTTGCTATCAATCTGTGAGCTGGTTGGTTTTAAAAGAACCTATTGAAGCAGACAATAGCGTGGTTAGTGCTATGTTGATTTTTTGTAGTTTCTTTATGCACATAAGAACACAACTACTTTCGTTACAAAATTATTGTGAATTTCTTGTATATGATCTTCATTGAACTCGGATCCGTGGACTTTTTAAGATAGATATGCATGTCTTGTCAACAAGCGATCCAACACTCCACCGCAGACGTTCTTAGGAGTCGTCGCGCATTCTCACCTGGTTTACACCAGCGACATAAGCACAATCAACATACACAGACTCGGGCTGTGTTTACACTTGAATAAACGAGTTATCGAACCTTGGTATAAATCAGAACTAGCTATTGTTTCTCCTTATTTTTCTGATTTGTACCTTGGTAAAGAGCTCTCGAGCGCAAACACTGCCTCGGTAATGCCTTTCTCATTAACGGTGCTTTTCTTTTCTCACACCTATCGCATAAATGATGCACTCGTCTGCGTATTTGGTTTGTGTTTATGCCGGCTGATGTCGCTGGTGGAAACCAGGCAGGCTTTCGAAATCCAAGGGCACTTCCAAATTAAGTACGATAGTTTTGAGTGCTGTTTTTTGTTCCTTTCATCAACAGTTTGAAAACTTCAGAAAACTAAGGCCAAACATGGCTACAAACACGGCCTGATGTGCAATAACTTCCGCCCCACCCAGCTCTTGAACGGACGCAAGATTAAACTGCATGAGTGAAACCATGTTTAAAGTGAAAACTGGACTTACACTTTGGGACAAAGTTCATCTTTGGAAATCAAAATTAGTTAAATAAATGAAGCACAGTGTAATATTGCGAGTGTTTGTCGTTATTTTTAGGATATTTTAGGTAACTGCGCATGCGCATTCAGAGTAAGCCTTGAATTCGGCTCGAAAGCGAATGTAATCAGTTTAGAAATATCCCGTCAACATTCATGTTCAAAATTGTAATGCTGATTTTAGTACACAAGATAAAAGTTACACTTGCCACAAGTCCCTAGCTACTGCATTTTTTGCTTGCTTTTGCTGAAAATTCATGTGAACAGGCTCTAAGGGAAATGAGGGGAAAGGGTGGGGGAATAGAAAATGGGAGTGGGAGGACTGAGCTCACAGGTTAGGATACGATGGCGCACGACGAGGCATTCAAAAACCATCCAGGTAGGATGTCAGTAGTGTGAAAAGGAAGCCAGGATGTACGAAACCGAGGAGCAGAACGATAGCTTCAAACTCAAAACATTTTGGAAGTACGACGAACAAGTGTGGTACGAATTAAAGCGATTGTCTTTTAAATTTCCCGGTCGGAAAATTGGAGAAGGGAGATTTATTGGAAACAGAGATGATGATGGTACAACATGACGTAAGTCGAGAGGTCACCTTATCGCGAAGTTATACTAGCCACTCAGTTAGACTTTGGCCAGGCGCAGGGGTCGCTAACAGGCACATGAGATTACTATTTCAGTCAATCTAGATCTCTTGCCCAAAATGGCGGGAATTTCAATTTTCAAAAATTAATATCTTTGGATTGAAAATATAATGATATCTGAGAACTGTTTCCAGTTACAACTTTAGTTTATTAACATGTTCTTCCAAATGCAACGTTAGTCTTTTCTAAATTATGTAATTCAATTGCAAATTCAGGTGCTAAATTAAAAAAATGTTGTTGTTGTTGTTATGTTAGTGTATTTTTGAATTTGACAAAATTTGTCGGCATGTTCATGACGTCATTTTCCCACCATAATTATAAAAAACAAAAAAACAAAAATCATACGATTTGTTATCTTCACATGTACTGTCGCATTGCCAAGTTTCATTTTGGTTGGATTAAAACTGTAGAAGTACCAACACCGGACATTTTGGGCTCTAGCTGACTGTGTCTGAAAGAAACAGAATAGTTGGGGGGTGATGCCCACCTGCTCAAATAACTCTATAAAAAGACAGAACATTTAGAAAAATATTGATCTAAAGTAGCAGTGTATGTCAAAGTCTTGTCAGAATTCGCCAAACAAGCCGTAAAGTTATCACTCTTGGCCTTCACGTGTAACCAGTATACCGAAGGACATCGTTTTTTTCTGTGTGTACAGCGAAGAAAACTTACGTACATGTACGAAAACATTTAGAGAAACAGACGACTTTGACTAAGCCGGCAATCTTCAGTATTAATTAAATATGTTTTAAAACGTTTCGACGACATTTTTCAATTCAATAAAGGTAGCTTTTGCTTCAACATTTATGTCTGGAAATGTTTTGATTTTCATCCTCTTTTGATGATTAGTTCGAGAACATACCCCAATCAGGTCTGGGACAATCAAATTAACATCGAAGGACATAAATAAATCTAGATTCAGCCTTAAAGGGCCTATGTCATCCGTGGCGCATGCGCGGTCGATAAGCTCTATCTTGAAAACACTGGCCCAATTTTTTCAAGTTTCACCCGTGAGATAGCGTTGTTCATTAATCCATGTAAATCTTTGTAATCTTTTGAACTGGCTGTGGAGTGACCATTTCGAATTAGTCTTTGGACATCCTCCATTAGTCGGAGGATAATATTTTGAGTATTATTGGACAATGAGGGATAATAATGAGAGTTGTTCAACAACCAAAACAAATTTCATGGCGGCCGTCGAAGCGGCAGTGGAAGGAGTAGACTTTATAAGTAAGTCAAAGAAAAAATAGAGACTACCAGAAGACACAGCCGTTGATGGTTATCTGCTGCGGTTTCTACATCCTGTAACAGAACTAAATTTCGTACTGGATATCGTTCAGACGATTCATTTGCCCTTCATCTTCTTACGATAGAGGAGCGACTGATCTCGAAGGATAGTCTTGCATGGACAACCACGCGAACTCTCAGTCGTTCTGCGTGAACATATGTAGTTTTTCAGGTGCATGGTTCATTCGTCTATATAGTATAAAGGGAAAAAAAACAAAGAAAGGTCATCACCTGATAGTGACATAACTTACTGACCGGAATGTTGTTCGAAAGTAAAGTCACAACATCGATCATTTCAATTGAAAATTATAAAAAATATCCTCACCTCAGTTTATAAAATCGTCTATATGAGACTGTTAGCAGGGAAGAAGCTTGCAGATAGGTTTTAGAATTCCGATAATCACGCTGAACATTCACGGCGGCAAAACATCACGCTTGAACTGTCAAAGTTTTACTGTGACAGCGCATGCTAATTTATGCTAATTATAAAAATATGGCACTTAGTGCGCAGATTCCCCAGGTGACATAGCCCCTTTAATAATTTGAGTATACAGCTCCGACCTTTCCAGTGGCTTGCTTTCGGACCACTTGTAATAATAGTTTCAATTAGTTGATATCAATAACAAGTCGCTTTGCTAATTTTCATTACGCTAAGAACAGTAGGGCTTCTTCTTGTTTCATAGTGTCAAAGAAAAGGCGACGAAGGCGCTATCTCTTTTAAAAACTCTTTATCTTGCGCGCTGGTGTTTGAGAATTACTGGTCGGAATTTAAAATATTAGGTTTTTATAATATATTATCTTATTTTATCTTATCTTATCTTGTTTTATGTCATAATCAGAGCCTAGCGTAACGGTTTATAAAAGGAGAGTACGTTTGTCATGGGAGTTATACGTTTCTCTTTGGAATTTGTTTGCGTAGGAGTTTTTATTTTTCGTAAGAGTCTTTGTACTCCTATTTTTAGTAACGGATCTTCGGTCCTTTTACCTTGGATACTTGACGAGTTTACGGGATATGCAAATGAAGTATCTATCCATGCACCTCTTTATCTAGGCGTTTCCCTTGCATCGTGACAGTTATAATTCTTTATTCGTGCTGAAACATCATTGTAATGGGCTTCGTTCAATTTAAACGTGAAAGAGTTTACAAAATAGTTGGCTTTTTTTTTAATAACTTCGTCGGACTGAAATAATTTCAAGTTTCTTTCATATCAGATGTAATGCATGCAGGGCCCCTATTCTGGATATAAGCCTCGTTGCTGAATGGACTACGTTACCCTGTTGAAATAAAGTCACCTTACACTTTACGTTACTTACTTCTTCTGTGCATCAGCTTAAAAAGAAGACTGAAGGTCTTACCCATTTGAATTTGATTGACTAAAACTGACCATTGCGTTACTTGTCACGAACGACAAAAACTTCACCTGTCACGGTACTACAAGGAAAACGCCTTTAAATATAGCAGTATAGGATTGTTTGTTTCCTTGAATATCTAAAGTGTTCAACCATTCACTTCTCCTATTCAGTTTCAAATTTAATTTGCTTTTTTCTCGTGACACATGCCGATTGAATAATTGAAATGTTTTTTAACATGTTTTGTCAACTAGACAACCAAGGCATTTGTTAATAACACAGACGAATGTTCATGAGCTATACTCAGTTTGCCAGTTCGCAAATGGTGGTGTAACATTACAGCCTTGTACTCCATTTCTAGCGAAGAGGAAAAGTGGACCAATAATCCAAATTCCATCCTACTCGGGTAATCACGATTGATAACTTCTACTCCCCATGACTGATAGTTTGGAGACACTTGAATTTCGATTCCAAAGACTGGCGTGCATCTTTGTTTGAGTAGGGACTGGAGCTTTGCTTTGAAACTGCTTGCAATATAATAAGGATATATGTGTTGTCTCTGACTTGAGTTTATATTGAAAAAAATATTTTTCAAACAGACGTTTGATTGCAATATGTCAGAAAGATGTCTCTGTTTGCTTTAAAGGAATTATGACACACATACCCACTGCTAAGCTGTACAAATACTTCTCAGAAACTCTGGTCGCCTCTAACTGCTTTAATTTATATATATATATCTACAGACCGTTCAAATATCGGCATCACTTGGGGAATCGTCTACAAACGAGGTAGGTATTGACACGCTACTTCCCGAGTAGATTGCTCAGCTAGTCGCAGCTCATTCGGAAGATATATATTGCAAATATTTTAAATCGAGTTTGACAGAGTTAATAGAAAACAAAAAATATATATAAATGTCGCCAAAGCAACTACGAGCTCGGTATTATTTCTGCCGTATGTTCAAATTCAAATTTATTAGAGGTGGTTTCAGATGGTTCCCTGTTTAACTAATTAGTGCTACACCCTGTGTCACTTTGTTCCAAAATATGTATGAATGAAACTTGCAATAAGAATTCGAAAACGCAGACATTCGAACCGCTTGGAAGCAATTCAGTGCAAATCAGTATTGTAAGAGCGCTGAGACCCAGTGTGGCGCTCCTAAAGCCATTTATTATTATTATTATTATTATTATTATTAAATATATGATCCATATTTTCTTCCACATGTTGTACGGTTTGAATGTTCGGTCATGGCTGGGCTGAATCATATCTGTTTCCATATGGAAACCCTTAGGTTTTTAAAACCCGAGCGACTCGAGTCGAAGGCGCGCTTGAACTAACAATGTTCAGTGAAGTCAAAATATTTCCCTATCGAAAAGTCTAATCGAGATCTTGGATCGAATTGGCCCATCTTAAAATTACTAGAAATTCAGCTTAGCCTCACTTCCAAGATACAAAACAAAAGGAGACTTTAGAATAGCAAAACAAAAACTCCTGAATGTGAGGCTAACATTTCCCATCGTATTTCAGGGCCGTACACAGAGCAGGGGCAGGGGGGGGGGGGGGGGGGGGGGGGCAGTTGCGAGTAGATACCAGTGCCAATGTCATAACAATGCTGTGTACTTTTGCATCTCAAATTGAAATTCCACGCGAGGAAATTGAATACATAATGAATCACGTGACTTTATTGTAGAATTATAGTCTTTTCATCTGGACAACCTTTTTGAGAATGACTGTATATACAATACAAAATACCCAGCAACTCTGAGGGATTTGCACATCGTGTCTTGCGAAGTTGAAAAAGACGGCTATTTTGGACTGGAAAGGCACTTGATGTGGAATTTTTCGAGGGACATCTTTCACTCTTTATTCTCGTCAGAGTGTTCGGCCGTGTGTAATCAAAGACGAGAAGATCTCTCAGCAGCGAAAAACGAAGAGCCGTCAATGCCACGAGGTCTACGTAGCGACTCTTCGTTCGATGTCAACATGCCGATATTCGCGAACTAAAACAGAGGCACATAACAGCAGTCCATGTGTTGTTGCTGTGCTACGCTACGTCTTTGAGTTCAGACGATTTCAACTCGAAATGAAACCGACCCGAACGTACCAACTAAATACGCCTCAAATCCTCAAATAACTATCAAAAGTACTGAAGGGAGAAAAGGGAGACTTTCTAGAAGCGAAAATCAAACTGATCATATACAAACATGTACAAACTCCCGCCGGGGAAATTCCTGCCAAGCTGATTTACATACCACAGGGATCCCACTTCAAGCATAGTGTATCCAACTTCATCGGTACACCGGTCACACTAGCTCAATTGCAACAGTGCACGAATACTATACCTTGCTTACAAGGTCTTGTTATAACTATACTACTGAATTACAAGGCTTAACTGGAAAAAAAAAGAAACTTTTTCGAGTGTTCTCCCAACATCCCAAGTGTTTGTAAAAGTGAATATAAACACGGAAAATGTGTTGTATTCCTTTTATAAAATAACTACACGGTTTTCTTTACGCAAGTTTTCATTGATCAAATGTGCAATTCTCCTGAAAACATCAGAAATGGCTCACCATCCAATCAAATCTTGCTAAAGAAATCAAAATGGCAAAGCGATTCGTGCCGTTTCGCCGTTTAAAAAGTGTTTTGACAAGAAAATCGTTTTGAAGAATGCTATTTTCTGTCAGAAAATTACAGAAGAATACTTCCTTTGTTAGTTAGTGTATCCTGTGAACACGAAAGACGAAGAAAAGTGAGAAAAGCTGAGCCGTGATTCAATGAAGACGTCAAACTTTCTGAAATATTTTACAACTTGATGAATGGAGCACGAAGTCAGGTAGCCAACTCTACAGTTTTTGTCTTACTTTTGAACCTTTTCATAGTTTTTCTCAACAAGAATGTATAAACGATGGATGTTTTTGAGACACACGACGATATTTTCTCTATGACACATTTTACTGAAATTAAGCTAAGCTTAATATAGTCAATATTTAATTTTGAATTTAGCTACAAGAATCGAGAATTGCTCTGCTTTGTGAGTAACTTTTAAATAGAGTAATACGGCTACCGTTGCTTGGTATTTTCAGTCGTACACTTGATAAAATATTGTAGCTATAGAACTCAAAGAACGGTTAGTATGTGAGTTTAATACATTTAGTTTTCTTCGTTATTCAATGTTCAAAATAGGACGACTCATCTGTCACTCGTCGTTTCGTGTGTTAATCAATGCACATGTTCGGCTTCAAAACAACAAAATCACATTTAGATAGAAGTTGAAATTGAGAAAATAAGAAATGCTGTAATTCTTTGGCTTTTGTTTAGTAAATAAAACATGTTTGACAACAGAAAAATATATACATTAATATTTGACACTGACTATTTTTCTAGTTGTATCAAGATGCTCTCAACTTTGGTGTTGTTTCTTGCTTTGATTGGAGGATCTGCAGCAACAGGTAAGTCCACGATGAGAAGAATCATCACTTGCCATCTTTGGTGGCGATTTATATATAATATAACACTAGCCAGGGGAAAAGACATTACAGTACAGGGGACAGAAAATGTTCTGGAGGATAAGGGATATCTCAGTTAGAAAATGAGGTGGTCCATGTACTAGGTGGTCGGGGAGCATTTTTAGCATTGAGCCTCCAGCCCATCCCTGCGAATATTGTGGTGAATCCATTTCGGTGAATCCAGGTCCGAGTGGATAAGATCTCCCTATATTCGTCTGGAAGGGATGATCGTCGTATTTCAGTTTAGGGGTGTTCAAATCGGCGATTTAGTATTTTGAAAATAATCAAAACCAGCTAAACCTGGACTGATTACAAGGTCGTACTATATGGATTAGAATCATATAATCATTTCTTATAATCTTAGAATATTTATTTACACCTGTTTTCAAAAACGTTGCCCATTTACAAAATAGCAAAAAAGGAATTAATTAGAGAAACAAAAGAAATGCACTCAAGCTGAACTCTGGCTTATTGTTTCTCTAATTAATTCCTTTTTACTATTTTACTATTTTGTATTTTGTAAATGGACAACGTTTTTGAAAACAGGTGTATCTAGTTAGTATATTTATTGTATATTTATTTGATTGTAAAGCGCTTTTGGGCCTCTCAGGAAAAAGCGCTATATAAATACATTATATTATATTTTTATTATTACATATACGACTACCTATTATGTAGACTTTCGAAAAGTTATTCCTCTTTCTGTTTGCTACGCGCCCCGGGCCGGGGAAGGACCGACCTCTCGCGACTTCGTCGCTCGCTCGCTCGGTCGCTTCTCGACCTCAATGGCTCGCTTCGCTCGCACATCTGGGATACAAGAGAGGTCGACTTGTGGCAAGTCTACCTATTATACAGAATATAGAATACATGCTTAAGGGGTTGACTAATCAAGCGTAATCCATTTTCGAGTATTTTACAGTAATTTTAAACCATGGGGTGCTTTTAGGGCGGGCACATTTTTACCGTTTGGTATTTTTATAATAATTTTCTTGATTTTATGACGGTTCTCTTTACCCATTTTATCACCCATCTCCTTCCCCCAAACATTGTGTCATGCATCCATAAATTCCGTTGGGCCCACCTGAATTCCTTGGAAACGACACATTAAAGACCTCTGAACTGCCATTGAAGTGAAAATATGAAATAACGTCTACGTATATTCTAAACCGATTCTCTTTATATTTAAAAAAATGAGATACTAAACTTCATTGGAAAATCTTACACAACGTTATCTATTGCAGGTACTTGGGGATATGGTCGAACACATAAAGAAGGTAAAGCAATTGAAATTACAAAATATGCTAAGCTAAGCTAATCTAACCATTACTATTACTACTAGTAGTTTCTAATAGAAAGTGAATAACCCCTTTCACGGTTTTTATATTATTATTATTTGAATTGGGGCAAACTTGGCAAAATGTATAGAAATCTGGATCACTTTGACTTGCCGTAAATGGCTCCGCTCGATTTAGTTTATTGGATTTTCAAGTTTAAACTTCGATAATCAGCATGTATGCATATCAGTTGTCGGACTGAAAATAAGACCAATGTAGGTGTTTTAACTACCTTTTTCGAGTCAATCTTCGAAAAAGACGGCATTATTTTCCGATAATGTCGTCTCAAAATAATGGTGCAAAATTTGCCGGTTAGTATTTCATCGAATTTGTCATTCACTTGATTCTAAATTGAACAAGAAAACGTATAATTACCTTTTTAAACCATTTTCAATAAAGAGTAAAGAGAAAATGAGTTTTTTTTAGTATAAACAGAGTGAAGATCGAGCGAAAAGTTATTTTCAGCGCGCGCTCGATGGCGTGTAATTGCGTGATATTACGCGCGCTTTTACGCGACTCCGCCAATACCGAATATATTTTCTCCCAACTAGCCGTCATTATAAACCGATAATCGCGTTTAGTTTATATAAATAACAATGAAAACATATTTTCTAAAATGATAAGTATTAGTATAGGTAATAGCATGGTTTGTAGTGATATTTGGGATAAATACCACGAGTGATATTTCAAAATTGTTAACAAAATTTCACGAGCCTCCGGCGAGTGAAATTTGTGACAATTTTGAAATATCACGAGTGGTATTTATCCCAAATATCACGTACAAAACATGCTATTAAATGTTTATAATATGACCTAAGCTAAGAAAATACTGCAATTTCGATCAGTTTCTGTAGTTTTACCATGAACTAATGGAAAATGCTCTCAAGTAAATTATTTTCATAGAAAAACGTTCATAAATTAGATAACAAATGAAGAAAACAGAAACAAGAGGTTTCTAAAGCTTTATTTTTACCTTTTCAGCAATAATTCTTAATTCACTTCTCGATCTAAACTAAAGCAGGAAAACCTTTACTTTAGCACGATCAACAGTCGATCGTTTCTCGCTGATTTTTGCAGTCTCAGCCAAAGAAAACCTTCCTGATTTGTCAACAATATATCCATGTTGATGTACTTTTTCAATTTGTTGTTATTGAGATTTGTTTCTAGGTATATTTCAGCTTTTTTAGCGAGAAAAACTCTGTCGGGTAGGTTTATCCGCCATCTTGGATTTGAATGTCATGCTTGGTGCTCAAACAATGGTTACCATGGTGATTTTGAAATACCACTCCTGAGATTTGAAATACCACTATTACGCTGAAATACCACTCCTCTCAGCCAATCGAATTGCAGGATTTTCTTAGGTCATATTATAAATTTGAAAATCCAACGAAATCGAGCAGAATTATGGCAAGTCAACTGTGATCCAGATTTCTATAAATTTTGCCGAGTTTGCCCCAATTCAAAATGGCGGCGAAAAACCGTGAAACGGCTGATTGCTGCGAGTGAATTGAAATGGGTTTGCTATGGTTTTTAATTTGTCCATAAGGCAACGGGATAGATTATGCATGCATTAAATTTACTCGAGTACCATGTTTAGCCTGTTGGTTGAGTTTTGACTTCGTATTTTCCTCGTATTTTGCATCCATTCAAGGAGGGTAAGTGTTTTCTACAAATTTATCATGTCAACTTGATTCATTATTATTTAAGTTGATATATAATTAAAGTTACTTATGCACGACCTAGCAAACTTCAAGCCCATTCTCGTGTTGAAATAAAGGACTCCAAGGTTATCTACATGTATCTATGTTATTCATTGCTGGAAGCATAAATTAATCCACAAGCCAATGCATTGTTCTTTTAAGAATTTTCCAGCGCTCGTGTGCTCAGTCACGTCCAGTTCTACACTGACGTACTTCTACAGTCGATCAGATGTAATATCAATGAATTATTGCATGTAAGTCTTCTGTTTTCAAAATCATATTCAGATCTTGATCAAGGGAGACATCTTGTATATTAAAACTCATACATACCGAAAAGTTACATACATACATAATCTTTAGTTATCCTCAAATTTCCAGAGCAGCTTTTACAAGCTATAAGCTTAAATGTCTTCGAGTAGTTGTATGAATTGTACTTGAATTTACGAGCGATTTGTTTGATTCAGTGGCCGCCATGATTATGGCGATTGGTTGAAACTTCTAGTATAGTTATGCTGCTTTTAGAAGTTATTCGATTAAAGAACAACGAGCTCGATCACTGAGGTAGATAGGTCACTAGCGACAAGATCGGCGGCCGACGTGACTGAGTACACAAGAGCGATGAAAACTCATATTAAAGAACATTGTCTTCCCCCGGAAATGTCACTAAATCGTACGTGACCCTGATGAATGCTTCCATCAATGAATAAATGGACTGAAGGAATATCAATAAAGTTGTATTTGACATGATAATCTATAGTAAATGAACACTTACTTACCCATGGCGAACAATTTCATACAGTCAGCGGATGACATTGGTGGCGCGTAAATGCACGTTTTTATTCTAAGCATTACCAGAAATCCAAGACATTTTACTCCCGCGATATTATGACCAGCGGTCTACCTCCAGTCCGAAATTCCCTTCGAAATTTCCACCCAAAAAAACAATTTATCAAAATAAAACTATTCTAAGTTTGTTTAGAAATACCAAGCGCTTCTGTTGAGGTGGATAGATTTAAAGATGAAGTGTTCGCTTACGCTCGGCACAGAGTACGAACGAGTCACGGAAGGCACTCGGTGAGCTTTGGTTTACCTGTGCTGCAAACAGGCCTGGTTACTCGCTTTAAAATGGCTACCATACAACACCGATTGAGGAGAAATGGCCAACATAATTCTTCTTTTCGAGTTCATGCATGGTCTCCACGGCCTCCTGTATACCAGATTGGATTATCGATGATTTGGGGTTTCAAAACTTGGATTTTGTCTGAACTAAGACAATGATTTATTGAATTATTTTGGTTGTTTTGGAGAGGTTATTTCAACACGAAGCCATACGAGGCAGCGGAACATGACTTTATGTGAGTTCAGAACATCAAAACACGATTTTAGGTAAGCCATATTTTCGAAATATGAGACATTTTATATACATTGTATGGCAATTGAAGGGCGATTTAGGACGATTTATATTTCTCAATTTGTCTGAACTTATCTTTTGAAAACCACCAAACGAATTACATTGTTTTGTTTGTAAATGAAGTCTCTCTCAGTACGAAGTGACGGACCATGACTTTTGACATCCGAAACAAAGATATTTCATGAATTGTGTTTTATCCCATCCATTCTTATACAAGTACGGTAGCCATTTTTAAAGGGCATTCAGCGCGCATGGCTCGAATTTCTGGTAATGAAAACATTGGCCTTTTATCGTAAAATTAGAGCGATTGTGTGATATTACACTGCTTTTATTTTTGTCTATTGTTATTATAATACTGCAGATTAGCATATTTCGGAAAAGCATTCGCAAGGTGGAATGCACAAGAGAAGGTGCAAAACTAGAACAAAAGAGCTGCATAATGAATCAACAACTAAAACTGGTTGAAAAATGTTCTGATTTGAAGCTTATATTTGGCGGCCTTAAAATGTTTCAATGAGCTTGATTTTACAAGAACATCTCAGCTACAATCTAAATTTGAGCATAATCAATTTTAAACAAAATTTACCGACGGCATTTTTAATTATGACTTTTTTAGTAAAAATAGAACGAATGGTGGACAACAAGAGCAAAGTAAACACCTCATCGTGTATGACTTGAACTCACATTTTCCGATATCATTGCAAGCGAATTCTCTCAACTTTTTCAGAAAAGTAGTTCAATATCATTGCTACAATTGAAGACTAAAATTGAATTTTGATACGCCCGATTTACTTGGATTTCAGGTGATTGATTTAATTACTTTATTTACGCTTGAATTATATACTCAAAAAATTTCATCGCAGATATCTCAAAAACGCTCTCACAGAATTTGCTTGTATTCACTAGAACTAGAGACAATTATGCCCGCTATAAGATCACAAGAGCATTTCCCAAAAATAACCCCCTAGAATCTATAGAAATCGAGAATATGTAAAAAGAGGAATTCTCTCTCAGCGTTGCCATAGTAACGCCGATCTCCATAAAACATACTTCATCAGAAACTTTAATCTTTCTGTAACAAGGTTGTAATACTCAATTTACCAATAGATCGTTCACAAACGCACAATTGTGTTTCAAACGCAAGAGGTATCGCTACGGAAAAACCCAAAAGGACAACCGTGAGATAATCACCGAAAAACTACCAAGTTGTAAATGATTTTGGAACAACCAAAGAGGACATTTTAAGCGGTTTTATTATGGAGTTATTTGAAATGGACACTTGAACTTTCGAATCAGACTTGTGGAAATCAGCTCGAACACCTGAGAGATGTTCTGAACTACAATAACTGTACGGCATCTCGGGTCAGTTACAAAGACAAGTATGTCAGATGCTTAGCTAATTTTACCTATTTTTCATCGCACTTGGGAACACTTTTACACATATTCCACATGAGAGAAACACGAACCATGGACGAGACGAAGTATGTAAGAATGATTTGGGACTTGTGGAGATTGAGGAACCGTAATAATATAAGAGGTACGACAAAAATTAAATCAAATTGCTGCGGCCATGGTGTATGAAATTGTTCGCCATGCTCCCTTGAATCGATGCACACAAACGAGGGAAATGACAAGAAGCCGTACACACGATCACTTGAGCATCATGGTCTGAACGCGCAAGAATTGAATACCATTACCTCTGTACAAAAGTACTGCATAACAAAATCATCGTGAACGAAATCCAAAATCATGTTGGAAACTGGTTATAAGAGCCCAGGACCCACTCGGACACATCAACACAGGAACTCCGTCAAGATTAGTTTCACTGCTCGCCTGTCGGCTCGCAGCAATTACTATTACTATTACTATTACTATTACTATTACTATTACTATTACTATTACTATTACTATTACTATTACTATTACTATTACTATTACTATTACTGATTACTGATTACTGATTACTGATTACTGATTACTGATTACTATTACTGATTACTGATTACTGATTACTGATTACTGATTACTGATTACTGATTACTGATTACTGATTACTGATTACTGATTACTGATTACTGATTACTGATTACTGATTACTGATTACTGATTACTGATTACTGATTACTGATTACTGATTACTATTACTATTACTATTACTATTACTATTACTATTACTATTACTGATTACTGATTACTGATTACTGATTACTGATTACTATTACTATTACTATTACTATTACTATTACTATTACTATTACTATTACTACCTATGCAAATATGGCAAAAAAATCAATTATCCTTAAGAGTTTAACTTTTTCAGAGGAGTCTCCACAAACCGTAAAACTCAGAAACTCCGACTTCATTTATTATTAATCCATGCATTACGAAACTCTTTGTTTAAATATTAGTATAATTCTTTAGGAATTGTAAATAGTTAATATATAGTTAAATATAGTATCATGTTATGTATTTTAAAATATGTAAATATATAAATTGATTAATATAATTAAGCTTAAATATAGTTAATATAGTGAAATATAGTATTATGTTATGTATTATTATTTATAATTATGTTCTACACGACCCCACAAGCTTTAGCTTTAAATATTATCGTGTTTAAATAAAAGTTATTGTATTGTATTGTTGTATTGTACTATTACTATTACTATTACTATTACTATTACTATTTTTTATCTCTTAATTCTAATTTGTTTTGAGAAATAAAGTTATCATTATTATTATTAAAATTAAAAAGCTATTACTATTACTATTACTTTTTCTGTAAAGAAGGCAATATATAAAATATATAACTTTGCTATATAACATCAGTAACATCGCTACTCGAACGAAATATATATTCTAATCATGTTGGACCTTCGTTGTTTCAAAATTGTTACCTAAAACAATATACTACGCAGGCGGTTGAGCATCTGAAAAACACATTTTCCAAAACACACTTGTTCATATCTTTGTTTATTGACTTTCTCGAAGTGTACGGACCTGCAGACTGGGGCCACGTGTCCAAGGACTGTGACGGTAGTTCACAGTCTCCCGTAAATATCGACACCAGAAAGGTTGATGAAGATCATGATGATTATGATGATGATGACCATGATGACCACCTACGTGTCCACTTTAAATACTTATTCGGCTATACAACTGGAACTCTGAAAAATAATGGACATTCTCCTACTTTCACCGTGCAAATAGGTAAGTTCAGAAAATGACCCGGCTTTGGTTTCCAACAAGCAGTGTGGTGGTTGGAGTGTTGTTGTATTTTGCCGTTTTGGCACATGTTGAACACTATACTTGTTTAGCCCCTACTTGTCCATGATCAATCATGTTCTACTGCATATTTCCTTACTTTCTTCAGTAACATGCTAAAGTTTAATTAACAACTGCTTTTATTACGATAATGTGGCAGAAAACTGAACTGAGAAGGTGATCGTATATTTTCCTGAGCAGATCTGGCGAAATGGATCAATGAAATCAATTGAAAGTCTATTTGCATTACCCTTTCACACTTTGTTCTCTTGAACTTAGGTGGAGCGACTCTCAAAAACCCCATTAACGGTCAGAAATATCAACTGGCACAGTTTCACTTCCATTTTGGCTGTGACGATAGCGTTGGTTCTGAGCACACTGTTAATGGCAAATCCTACCCAGGCGAGGTGATGTACTAATTAGATCTGTTACTGATTATACTCGTTCTAATTTTATATACTGTTTAATAAACGAACAGGAATGTTTTATCGGGTTTAAAACCACGAGGTGAAGCCGAACATAGCTTAAATTGTGTTGTCTGCTTCTAACGCCTCACACATGCGCAGCGATACTCTCAAAAAGATCGCACATTTGAACAACGTTCCGAAAGTGTGACTTACCGGACAACGTTTATGTCGTCCCGTATTTTCAACACGAAAATTTGTAAGGTATAAAGAGCGCGCATTTCTTCCAGTGTAATACCATGCCTTTTTGGCAATATTCGTGTTTAAGCCAATGAGTTTAGTTTTAATACTGAAATGAATAGAAAATTTAAGCATTCCATCGTGGCGTGTCGTTTAGTGTCCCAGTCCTTACGTGAACTATTTAAAAAACTTACAGATGCATTTGGTTTTCTTCAACACCAAATATGGAGATATAAGTGCCGCAGCAACCAAACCAGATGGTTTGACAGTCATTGGGGTATTTCTGAAGAAGGTAAGCTACAATGTAATCATTTCGGGAGTACTCTTCAAATTGCACAGATCTTTGGGACGATAGGTGGTTCGATTATAATCTATGGTCGCATTATATATCGATTTCCAGAAAGGGAATCAATTAATGTGGATCGTAGGCTACTATTTAGTGTAAACACGTTTGTAGGTTTGCGCATTTTTCACATTTAGTTTCGCATTTAGTGGTTGCGTTTCACAAACAAAGTGTTTTAATGAGATGTAGACTTTGTATAACCTACGAATAGTGCCAGTTCTACCACAAGACATTATTACATTCAAATGTAACGAACACATCGGCGGGCAAAGGAGACTAATCATTTCCTTGCCTTGATTAGGGACGTTCAGTTCCATGGGGACTAAAAAGGCTCGCATCGAAAGTTGGTAAAATCTCAACTGAAGGTAAAGTGACCACTGTTAAAACACTGTTCGTGTTATTGCTATTGATGCTTTGCACGTAACATCATGGCGGCCATGTTGTTGAAACCCAATTTCATATACACTAAATTGAAGAATCGTTGTCGGGTTCAAAATCATAGAACATTGAAGCTGAGACCGCTAGGGTGTATGGGTAAGCGGTAAATCAGCTAAGTTTTATGTAGTCAGAGGTAAATGTTGGTGTTTATTGAAAGAAATGATATCTCTAAACAAAATTCTACACATACTGTTCGGGAAATAAATTACGAAAATATAATCGACGTTATTTGACTCATTTACCGCTTTCCCAGGTATCCCTAGCGGCCTTAGCTTCTATGTTCTATGATTTTGAACCCGACAGCGATTCTTCAATTTAGTATACACCTATTCCAAAAATCGTTGTCCCCGCCGAAAGCAACAAGCAAGAAGCTGACGACCGCAAAGGGCATTGGGACTTTCTCCTTATTCATTTATTCATCCGTAGACATTTTAACAACATGCATTTTCAAATGGCCGAATAGTTCCAAATGATCAATGAATGAATGCTATTCAACGCTCGTAGGGATAACTTCTCAAGTACCACGGTTAAATAAATTAATTAGGAAATTTCCAAAGTCCTTTGCGGTCGTCAGCTTGTTGCTTGTTGCCTTCGGCCCGGACAACGATATTTGGAATAGGTATATATCCAATTAGTATATATTTAGCATATACTATGAACTCGCCAATCTCCTAAGAACGCGCACTCTGATTGGTTACCATATTCACCTCCAAAACTCGGGATATTGAGTCGGCAACAAAATGGCAGCTGCCGGCTCGTAATTTTCCGCAAACTTTTCTCGTGTTCTCTCAACATCCCAAATGTTCTATTTCGCCAGTAAATCACGGAAATTTGTCTTATATTGCTTTTATGATATATCCAAAGATGAAAATGGCAAGAAATTTGAGGATTATGTTGTGTTTTTGAAGAACATTGTAGTTAGAGTGAAGTCATTCACGCCATCGAGCTCGCGCTGGCGGTTTGTTTTCTTAATAATGTGTGTCTTTTACTCCATAATTTTTAGTTTAAATCAGTTTTAGTTCCTTGATTGGCTCGTTGGTATATACTAAAACAAATAACAATTATTCTCTTCCCCGTCGGGGAATAGCGGGTTTAGCCAATCATTTACCTCGCCGCTTCGCGTCTCGGTAAATATTCTAGGCGCAGTTTGTGCAAAACCTCCCAAGAGATTCTGAAAACTTCTGAAAACTTCTTAATTACCGAGATTTACGTTACATCAGTGTCTGTACTTTTCCATCGGAAATTTCTGACATCTGATTTATCCTTCGTCACCAACACAACGTAACGTAACCGCGTAACGTCGTAACGACACACTGAACCACATATCGCGCATGCCCGAATGGCTTTCAGGTCTACCCGACGAGAATCGTCAACATTTCCGTTACCATCTTCATCATATAAACGTTGTTTTAAACAGGCGCTGAGATCCAAAATGTTGGCATTCATCTGGCAGCCCTGGTGCCTGGTTTGGCAAGTGGCCGGCTAGACTACTACTCCTACCAAGGATCACTCACCACCCCTGGCTGCTATCAGTCTGTGAGCTGGTTGGTTGTGAAAAAAACTATGGGTGCAGACGAAAGAGTGGTTAGTGTTATGTTGCTTTTCTGTAGTAACTATTTTCTTTACACAATGATTGTGAATTTCTTGTATGATGTTCATTGATCTCGGATCCCTGAACTTTTTGAGATAGATATGCATGTCTTGTCAACAAGCGATCCAACACTCTTTATAACATAGGTATGATATAACGCGCGCTCTGATTGGTTGGTTAGCGTGTGTCCGTAAGCCCACGGACACACGCTCGCGCCCATGGACACACGCTCACGTCATCGGCATAGCGCGCGCTCTGAATTCAATCGGAAAATCAAATCGTTTTATTTGAATTTGCAGTGACTATGTTATAAAAGAAATGGTCAACGCTTTAGCTGTGCGTCCATCGAGTTATGGAGCACTTGGGAATTTGGGAGAGCACTCGTGAAGTTAGAGTTGCTCTCGGCTACGCCTCGAGCAACTCTTACGCTTCTCTCGTGCTCTCCCAAATTTCCGCGTGCTCCATAACTCGATGGACGCACGCTAAGCGTTGACCATTCCTTAACGAGTGCTGCACAGAACATGTACACTAGACCAATCAAAACCTCCACCGCAGTCGCTCTTACGAGTCGTCACGCATTCTCACCCAGTTTACATTTTGAGTAAACGAGTTACCGAAATCAGAAAACTATTGTTTGTTGAGCGGTTAACTTTAGTTTTCTGATTTGTACCTTGGTAAAGCGCTCAAGCTGAGAGAACTACGGTCTCAGTGATGCCTTTCTCATTAACGTACATTGTATAAATGGGGCACTCAGTCTGTGAATGTTGCTTGTGTTTATGCTTATGTCGCTGGTGGGAACCAGGATTTCGCCTTCCAACGGCACTTCCAAAAAAAGCATGACAGTTTTGAGTGATGTTTTTTCGTTCCTTTTCATCAACAGTTTGAAAACTTCAGAAAACTGAAGGCCAAACATGGCTACAACCACGGCCTGATGTGCAATAACTTCCGCCCCACCCAGCCCTTGAACGGACGCAAGATTAAAGTGCATGAATAAACCATGTTCAAGTCAGAAAACTAGACTTACACTTTGGGACAAAGTTCATCTTTGGAAATCCAAATTAGTTCAATAAAGCACAGTGTAATATTGCGAGTGTTTGTCGTTATTTTTAGGATATTTTAGGTAACTGCGCATGCGCATTCAGAGTAAGCCTTGAATTCGGCTCGAAAGCGAATGTAATCAGTTTAGAAATATCCCGTCAACATTCGTGTTCAAAATCGTAGTGCTGATCAGGATAAAGTACATAAGTTCAGACGTTTAGAGCCGCTCTCATTTAAACAATTGATAATAATGAGGTACTTAAGAACGGCTCTTGGAAATTCAGTTATTCAGTTCGTCAAATACTATAATACTCCAGTTTCGAGTTGTTTAGACACCACTGTACTCCTTGACAAAAAACGCATTTGCTCAGGCTTAGTCTCTATTCAGTGTAAATTATTATATGCACAAATACCGACGAGAACGCGAAAAAGTGTTGACTTTCAACAATAGAAACCATTTTTTAATTGCACGGGTTATTCTCTGGATTGAGGTTAAGCCTGAACAAATGAGTGTTTTGTCAAGGAGTACAGCTCGAAACTGGAGTACAACTCGAAAATGGAATATTGTGCAAATTTTTGCGCTCTTAACCAAAAACGCACAATCATTTCACCATATTGTACCCACCCCTCCCTCCTCCGGTCTAAAAGAAACCCCCTGACCGATTTCCGGGATGGATCCATAGCTGAAGTTATTCAGCTCGTCGAATACTAGAATTGTGCCAAGTTTGGTACTTTTAACCAAAAACGCACCATCATTTCTTCATATTGCCCCACTATATAGACTGATTCCATAAGTCACTGTTAAATCAGAATCGACAAAGCGAACAGACCGACTTTAATATGGAATCAGTCTACCCACTATAGGCCAAAGATAATAGTTACACTTGCCACAAGTCCCTACTGCATCAGTTTTGCTTGCTTTTGCTGAAAATTAATGTGAACAATTTTTAAAATGCAGACATTAGAAATATATTGTTTTGCTTCTCAAACATAGGTAGGAACTTGTGTCAAGTTTAGAGTGATTCCAATAAACCTGGGCACTATACTATTTAGGTGTCAGTGTTTATTAGATGCAAAGAAACAAAAGAAAACAAAAGAGTTACACAATCTGTGTGTTCCATTTACCAAGTTTGTTGGTATACACTCCCATCGACCCAACATCGATCCTACATCGACCCCACATCGACCTCACATCGACCCCACATCGACCCCACATCGACCCTACATCGACCTCACATCGACCCTACATCGACCCCACATCGACCCTACATCGACCCCACATCGACCCTACATCGACCCTACATCGACCCTACATCGACCCCACATCGACCCTACATCGACCCCACATCGACTTATACCAACAAACTTGGTAAATGGAACACACAGATTGTGTAACATTTTCAGATGAATGAGGAGGAGGAGGAGTGAATTAGGAGGAGGAGGAGTGAATGAGGAGGAGGAGTAGGAGTGAATGAGGAGGAGGAGGAGTGAATGAGGAGGAGGAGGAGTGAATGAATGAGGAGTAGGAGGAGTGAATGAGGAGGAGGAGCAAATGAGGAGGAGCAGGAAGAGGAGGAGGAGGATATTTACCAATGAGAATTGCGATTTTGAAAAATAAGCTATAAAAAATAGTGTATATATCTAGTGTAGAATCTACACTAGAATCTACACTAGAATCTACACTAGATTCTACACTAGATTCTACACTAGATTCTACACTCTACACTAGAATCTACACTAAATTCTACACTAGATTCTACACTCTACACTAGAATCTACACTCTACACTAGATTCTACACTCTACACTAGAATCTACACTGGTCAATAACAATATAACCGTGTCTACGAGCCTACGAGCTGAGCCTATGAGCCGAGCCTACCAGCCGAGCTTACGAGCCGAGCTTACGAGCCGAGCCTACGAGCCGAGCCTACGAGCCGAGCCTATACGAGCCGAGCTTACGAGCCGAGCCTACGAGCCGAGCCTATACGAGCCGAACCTAGCTACGAGCCAATAGCCTGATAGCCAATAGCCTGATAGCCAATAGCTTGATAGCCTGATAGCCAATAGCCTGATAGCCGATAGCTTGATAGGCGATAGCCTGATAGCCGATAGCCTGATAGCCAATAGCTTGATAGCCGATAGCCTGATAGCCCTAGGCAAGACCTAGAACTAGAACTAGAACTAGAACTAGAACTAGACCTAGAACTAGACCTAGAACTAGACCTAGAACTAGAACTAGACGTAGTGCTTTTAAAAGCTATATGTTCTGTGTAATCCGAACAAAGTTTTAAATGCTAGAAAACAACTAAATATTTCCGATTTTATGTGATTTTACGTACCCCCACCCTTATCTATTCAGAGACTATTGAAATTGGGATCCCTGTGTATTATTTACGATAATTTTATAGGTTGGGGTTCCTGTGTAGTCCTATAATATATGTGTTCAGTAACCGTTTGAAATGAAGTTGAACAAGCATGACACGATTTGGTGTTGATGTATTTATCTTTATGTCTTGTTAGACTTCTCTGATGATTGAAGGGTTTACTGCATTCAGGACAAGTGAATGTAGGTTCACTTGCTTCACCGACCCACTTCGACAAGAGTTGGGTCACTTCTTGGTCTGTTTGAGAATGATTCATCGTTGGTTCTACTTGAGTCAGTCAAAACTGAGAATGAATGTGTGGTTCAATGGGTCGGATTTCAGTAATAGTGGAGGTTGGTTTGGCAATCGTAGGGATAAAAAAAATTGTGTGTTTGACTCTGATGTGGGTTAATTGAGTTGTTTTTTCCCCCGATACACAGACGAATTTACATATGGTCACCTGTTGATAAAACAATAGATTACTTATTTAGCGTACCTCTCCATTGTTTAAGTTAATCTTTGTACATTTTTAATGATGGTGTTTAAAACCTCGACATAAAAATATTAGGTTGAAGATACTTTATAAAATTAAACAATAGACCAGTTGTTACATAACGTGATAAAAAGATTAGTCCTTAAACTGATCGCGTTGGACCTTGATTTCGGGGTGCTAAAATGGTTTCATGTAAGAATAATAGCGATATCCAGGAGAACAATAGCGTGTACGGCTGAGTTTAATCGGTTTGATTTTCAGCGGTGGAAACTTTAAGTTTTAAATAAGATTAACTGGAATTGAATACTAAAAATAAACGTGATCAGAATTACACGTTCATAGATCCTTAGGCTGGTCCGTTACAATCAAATTAATTGGATTTAGATTTGGAAACTAAAATTAGTTTGTAAACAATAGGTATCCTAGAGAACAATAGACTGGTCGAACTCGCTGGTTGTATATTTTACAATGATTGATCACACAGACGTTTTGCTTTATTTGTTTATTTGATGATTATCTACTCTGTACACAGGCGTTATCTCAGGGCTTTTTCACACCGTGAGGTGACCGGGTAGCTAGAGACATTTTCGAATACAGAGTTCCCAAAATGGATTTTTATTATTTAGTTTATGTTTGTTTGTGCCGACGTCACTTGTTTGTGTCGCGAACTGCTGACTCACGGAAAAATGAGGGAATACTGGGGAAAATAAAAAAACGTCAGCGAAAAATGTCGTTCTAAAAAATAACCGTGGTATAGCTCAAAATAGTACTCCAGAGGTGCTCCGGGCTGCTCCGGGCTGCACCGGTCGACCCGTGGTCCAGAACTCGGATGGTATCGGATGGCTCCGGTGTGCTCCGGAGCGCCCGTGGCGTAGAACCGGCACTTTCCTACTACTCATGAAATAATTATCACCCCTAAGAGGTACCAATTCTAAAACAATAAGTAATATTGATTAATTCTTTGCATTTTGCGGTTAATTTACGAAGCCCGGCGACACGCAAAACAAATGTTAAGGTGACTCGATTGGGTTTTTCCGTAGCGATACCTCTTGCGTTTGAAACACAATTGCAATTGTGCGTTTGTGAACGATCTAATGGTAAATTGAGTATTACAACCTTGTTACAGAAAGATCAAGGTTTCTGATGAAGTATGTTTTATGGAGATCGGCGTTACTATGGGAACGCTGAGAAATAATTCCTCTAGTTGTGATATGATTTATACTCATATAGACTTGATACAAGTTGCTACCTTTACTAGTTGTGATAGGACTTATACTCATATAGACTTGACACAAGTTGCTACCTTTACTAGTTGTGATAGGACTTATACTCATATAGACTTGATACAAGTTGCTACCTTTACTAGTTGTGATAGGACTTATACTCATATAGACTTGACACAAGTTGCTACCTTTACTAGATATGATTTATACTCATATAGACTTGATACAAATCTTGTAATCGTAATCGTTACACTGAAGAAGATCCGAGGAAGGATCGAAACGTTTGTAGCTTAATTAACAAATATATAAGCCAGAGACAACCAATTTTAATGTCAGACTTGATACAAGTTGCTACCTTTACTAGTTGTGATAGGACTTATACTCAT
This sequence comes from Actinostola sp. cb2023, assembly GCA_033675265.1. NCBI lineage: Eukaryota > Metazoa > Cnidaria > Anthozoa > Actiniaria > Actinostolidae > Actinostola > Actinostola sp. cb2023. The sequence goes on along the minus strand of JAUJYZ010001300.1, from coordinate 382,947 downwards.
ATAGACTTGATACAAGTTGCTACCTTTACTAGTTGTGATAGGACTTATACTCATATAGACTTGATACAAGTTGCTACCTTTACTAGTTGTGATAGGACTGTCTTATACTCATATAGACTTGATACAAGTTGCTACCTTTACTAGTTGTGATATGACTTATACTCATATAGACTTGACACATGCAAGTTGCTACCTTTACTAGTTGTGATATGACTTATACTCATATAGACTTGATACAAGTTGCTACCTTTACTAGTTGTGATAGGACTTATACTCATATAGACTTGATACAAGTTGCTACCTTTACTAGTTGTGATAGGACTGTCTTATACTCATATAGACTTGATACAAGTTGCTACCTTTACTAGTTGTGATATGACTTATACTCATATAGACTTCATACAAGTTGCTACCTTTACTAGTTGTGATAGGACTTATACTCATATAGACTTCATACAAGTTGCTACCTTTACTAGTTGTGATATGACTTATACTCATATAGACTTGACACAAGTTGCGCTACCTTTACTAGTTGTGATAGGACTTATACTCATATTGACTTGATACAAGTTGCTACCTTTACTAGTTGTGATAGGACTTATACTCATATAGACTTGATACAAGTTGCTACCTTTACTAGTTGTGATAGGACTTATACTCATATAGACTTGACACAAGTTGCTACCTTTACTAGTTGTGATAGGACTTATATACTCATATAGACTTGATACAAGTTGCTACCTTTAATAGTTGTGATAGGACTTATACTCATATAGACTTGACACAAGTTCTTACCTTTACCATATACTCATATAGACTTGACACAAGTTGCTACCCGTTTACTAGTTGTGATAGGACTTATACTCATATAGACTTGACACAAGTTGCTACCTTTACTAGTTGTGATAGGACTTATACTCATATAGACTTGACACAAGTTGCTACCTTTACTAGTTGTGATAGGACTTATACTCATATAGACTTGACACAAGTTGCTACCTTTACTAGTTGTGATAGGACTTAAATACTCATATAGACTTGACACAAGTTGCTACCTTTACTAGTTGTGATAGGACTTATACTCATATAGACTTGATACAAGTTGCTACCTTTACTAGTTGTGATAGGACTTATACTCATATAGACTTGACACAAGTTGCTACCTTTACTAGTTGTGATAGGACTTACACTCATATAGACTTGATATACAAGTTGCTACCTTTACTAGTTGTGATAGGACTTATACTCATATAGACTTCATACAAGTTGCTACCTTTACTAGTTGTGATATGACTTATACTCATATAGACTTGACACAAGTTGCGCTACCTTTACTAGTTGTGATAGGACTTATACTCATATTGACTTGATACAAGTTGCTACCTTTACTAGTTGTGATAGGACTTATACTCATATAGACTTGATACGAAGTTGCTACCTTTACTAGTTGTGAGTTGCTACCTTTACTAGTTGTGATAGGACTTATACTCATATAGACTTGACACAAGTTGCTACCTTTACTAGTTGTGATAGGACTTATACTCATATAGACTTGACACAAGTTGCTACCTTTACTAGTTGTGATAGGACTTATACTCATATTGACTTGACACAAGTTGCTACCTTTACTAGTTGTGATAGGACTTAAATACTCATATAGACTTGACACAAGTTGCTACCTTTACTAGTTGTGATAGGACTTATACTCATATAGACTTGATACAAGTTGCTACCTTTACTAGTTGTGATAGGACTTATACTCATATAGACTTGACACAAGTTGCTACCTTTACTAGTTGTGATAGGACTTATACTCATATAGACTTGATATACAAGTTGCTACCTTTACTAGTTGTGATAGGACTTATACTCATATAGACTTGATACAAGTTGCTACCTTTACTAGTTGTGATAGGACTTATACTCATATAGACTTGATACAAGTTGCTACCTTTACTAGTTGTGATAGGACTGTCTTATACTCATATAGACTTGATACAAGTTGCTACCTTTACTAGTTGTGATATGACTTATACTCATATAGACTTGACACATGCAAGTTGCTACCTTTACTAGTTGTGATATGACTTATACTCATATAGACTTGATACAAGTTGCTACCTTTACTAGTTGTGATAGGACTTATACTCATATATAGACTTGATACAAGTTGCTACCTTTACTAGTTGTGATAGGACTGTCTTATACTCATATAGACTTGATACAAGTTGCTACCTTTACTAGTTGTGATATGACTTATACTCATATAGACTTCATACAAGTTGCTACCTTTACTAGTTGTGATAGGACTTATACTCATATAGACTTCATACAAGTTGCTACCTTTACTAGTTGTGATATGACTTATACTCATATAGACTTGACACAAGTTGCGCTACCTTTACTAGTTGTGATAGGACTTATACTCATATTGACTTGATACAAGTTGCTACCTTTACTAGTTGTGATAGGACTTATACTCATATAGACTTGATACAAGTTGCTACCTTTACTAGTTGTGATAGGACTTATACTCATATAGACTTGACACAAGTTGCTACCTTTACTAGTTGTGATAGGACTTATACTCATATAGACTTGATACAAGTTGCTACCTTTAATAGTTGTGATAGGACTTATACTCATATAGACTTGACACAAGTTCTTACCTTTACCATATACTCATATAGACTTGACACAAGTTGCTACCCGTTTACTAGTTGTGATAGGACTTATACTCATATAGACTTGACACAAGTTGCTACCTTTACTAGTTGTGATAGGACTTATACTCATATAGACTTGACACAAGTTGCTACCTTTACTAGTTGTGATAGGACTTATACTCATATAGACTTGACACAAGTTGCTACCTTTACTAGTTGTGATAGGACTTAAATACTCATATAGACTTGACACAAGTTGCTACCTTTACTAGTTGTGATAGGACTTTATACTCATATAGACTTGATACAAGTTGCTACCTTTACTAGTTGTGATAGGACTTATACTCATATAGACTTGACACAAGTTGCTACCTTTACTAGTTGTGATAGGACTTACACTCATATAGACTTGATATACAAGTTGCTACCTTTACTAGTTGTGATAGGACTTATACTCATATAGACTTCATACAAGTTGCTACCTTTACTAGTTGTGATATGACTTATACTCATATAGACTTGACACAAGTTGCGCTACCTTTACTAGTTGTGATAGGACTTATACTCATATTGACTTGATACAAGTTGCTACCTTTACTAGTTGTGATAGGACTTATACTCATATAGACTTGATACAAGTTGCTACCTTTACTAGTTGTGATAGGACTTATACTCATATAGACTTGACACAAGTTGCTACCTTTACTAGTTGTGATAGGACTTATACTCATATAGACTTGACACAAGTTGCTACCTTTACTAGTTGTGATAGGACTTATACTCATATATATTGACTTGACACAAGTTGCTACCTTTACTAGTTGTGATAGGACTTAAATACTCATATAGACTTGACACAAGTTGCTACCTTTACTAGTTGTGATAGGACTAATATACTCATATAGACTTGATACAAGTTGCTACCTTTACTAGTTGTGATAGGACTTATACTCATATAGACTTGACACAAGTTGCTACCTTTACTAGTTGTGATAGGACTTATACTCATATAGACTTGATATACAAGTTGCTACCTTTACTAGTTGTGATAGGACTTATACTCATATAGACTTGATACAAGTTGCTACCTTTACTAGTTGTGATAGGACTTATACTCATATTGACTTGACACAAGTTCTTACCTTTACTAGTTGTGATAGGACTTATACTCATATAGACTTGATACAAGTTGCTACCTTTACTAGTTGTGATAGGACTGTCTTATACTCATATAGACTTGATACAAGTTGCTACCTTTACTAGTTGTGATATGACTTATACTCATATAGACTTGACACATGCAAGTTGCTACCTTTACTAGTTGTGATATGACTTATACTCATATAGACTTGATACAAGTTGCTACCTTTATTAGTTGTGATAGAACTTATACTCATATAGACTTGATACAAGTTGCTACCTTTACTAGTTGTGATATGACTTATACTCATATAGACTTGATACAAGTTGCTACCTTTATTAGTTGTGATAGAACTTATACTCATATAGACTTGATACAAGTTGCTACCTTTACTAGTTGTGATATGACTTATACTCATATAGACTTGATACAAGTTGCTACCTTTACTAGTTGTGATAGGACTTATACTCATATAGACTTCATACAAGTTGCTACCTTTACTAGTTGTGATAGGTCTGTCTTATACTCATATAGACTTGACACAAGTTGCTACCTTTACTAGTTGTGATAGGACTTATACTCATATTATTATTTATTATTATTTATTATGATATTATGTATGATATTATTTATATATATATATATATATATATACAATCTGAAGGGTACCAATTTGTCCTCGAAAAGTGCTCTACAACTGGAAGTTGGAGCTTTATAGTGAAGAGTAATTAAGGACTACATTTCGTTCATTGCTGTTTAATCTACAGTTCTGTTTCGTGGGAGCACAAGTGCTCTCACTCTTCAGGATTCTTACAGCGTGATGTTGTTTTCAACTACGTGATATTTATATAGCCCTAGTCGCGCGTTTTCACGCACGGTAGCACAGTACTTAACTAAGCATTCTTTAAAAGGAACTTATTTGCATGTCTGCAACTATTAACCAATTCAGATCGCTTATTTAACGTGGCTAATTCCCTATGGCAAATGATATAGTACTTCTCAAGGTTGCATAAATTACATCTCTTTGTTGTATTGGAGTACGCCCGCGCTTTGCCTAGTATCCTCCATGTTATTTTGTAATCTATCTTAGCGTTCTTTAACTGCCATATATATTTACTCAATTCAGTCTGATTACTATATACTTCTTTCTTGAACGACTGTTTGTGGTTGGCAAATCTCGACTTGAATTCCGTGTGAAAAGAATTCTTGCGTATCGTCAACGAATGTTTCCCTAAGAGCCACACCCTGAGACCAATATTCAACCGAAACACACTCAAGCTGTCGTATAGTTGCATGCCGAGTGTAAATAGTGCAATCGACGCGCACAACAAGCACCTGTTACAACAACCAAACGCGGAAGGTTCCGACACAAGGCCATGCAACTGCAGAAAAAAAGAGGAGTGTCCCCTAGATAACCAATGCTTGACGAAGGGCATCATCTACCAAGCCACCGTGACTACAGAAGAAGGGAGTGAGTGCTATGTGGGCCTGACTGACACGGAATTCAAGTCGAGATTTGCCAACCACAAACAGTCGTTCAAGAAAGAAGTATATAGTAATCAGACTGAATTGAGTAAATATATATGGCAGTTAAAGAACGCTAAGATAGATTACAAAATAACATGGAGGATACTAGGCAAAGCGCGGGCGTACTCCAATACAACAAAGAGATGTAATTTATGCAACCTTGAGAAGTACTATATCATTTGCCATAGGGAATTAGCCACGTTAAATAAGCGATCTGAATTGGTTAATAGTTGCAGACATGCAAATAAGTTCCTTTTAAAGAATGCTTAGTTAAGTACTGTGCTACCGTGCGTGAAAACGCGCGACTAGGGCTATATAAATATCACGTAGTTGAAAACAACATCACGCTGTAAGAATCCTGAAGAGTGAGAGCACTTGTGCTCCCACGAAACAGAACTGTAGATTAAACAGCAATGAACGAAATGTAGTCCTTAATTACTCTTCACTATATATATATATATATATATTTAGCTAGGATACATTTTAAATTTTAATATTTTACGCCAGATATATTTTAAATAAGGGGGGAGGGGTTGGGGAAATTAGGTGGGGCTTTGGGTTTGGGTATGGGTGTAGATTTTTTAGGTAGATAGGTGTCCTCAATTAGTTTACACTTGTGTAAGCTAGGTAATTTGACACGTTAATAAAGGTTATTATTATATTGACTTGATACAAGTTGCTACCTTTACTAGTTGTGATAGGACTTATACTCATATAGACTTGATACAAGTTGCTACCTTTACTAGTTGTGATAGGACTTATACTCATATAGACTTGACACAAGTTGCTACCTTTACTAGTTGTGATAGGACTTATACTCATATAGACTTGATACAAGTTGCTACCTTTACTAGTTGTGATAAGACTTATACTCATATAGACTTGATACTGACAAGTTGCTACCTTTACTAGTTGTGATAGGACTGTCTTATACTCATATAGACTTGATACAAGTTGCTACCTTTACTAGTTGTGATATGACGTATACTCATATAGACTTGATACTGACAAGTTGCTACCTTTACTAGTTGTGATAGGACTGTTTTATACTCATATAGACTTGATACAAGTTGCTACCTTTACTATAGTTGTGATATGACGTATACTCATATAGACTTGACACATGCAAGTTGCTACCTTTACTAGTTGTGATATGACTTATACTCATATAGACTTGATACAAGTTGCTACCTTTATTAGTTGTGATAGAAGTTATACTCATATAGACTTGATACAAGTTGCTACCTTTACTAGTTGTGATAGGACTTATACTCATATAGACTTGATACAAGTTGCTACCTTTACTAGTTGTGATAGGACTTATACTCATATAGACTTGACACAAGTTGCTACCTTTACTAGTTGTGATAGGACTTATACTCATATAGACTTGATATACAAGTTGCTACCTTTACTAGTTGTGATAGGACTTATACTCATATAGACTTGATACAAGTTGCTACCTTTACTAGTTGTGATAGGACTTATACTCATATTGACTTGATACAAGTTGCTACCTTTACTAGTTGTGATAGGACTTATACTCATATAGACTTGACACAAGTTGCTACCTTTACTAGTTGTGATAGGACTTATACTCATATAGACTTGATACAAGTTGCTACCTTTAATAGTTGTGATAGGACTTATACTCATATAGACTTGACACAAGTTCTTACCTTTACTATATACTCATATAGACTTGACACAAGTTGCTACCCGTTTACTAGTTGTGATAGGACTTATACTCATATAGACTTGACACAAGTTGCTACCTTTACTAGTTGTGATAGGACTTATACTCATATAGACTTGACACAAGTTGCTACCTTTACTAGTTGTGATAGGACTTATACTCATATAGACTTGACACAAGTTGCTACCTTTACTAGTTGTGATAGGACTTAAATACTCATATAGACTTGACACAAGTTGCTACCTTTACTAGTTGTGATAGGACTTATACTCATATAGACTTGACACAAGTTGCTACCTTTACTAGTTGTGATAGGAGTTATACTCATATAGACTTGATACAAGTTGCTACCTTTACTAGTTGTGATAGGACTTATACTCATATAGACTTGACACAAGTTGCTACCTTTACTAGTTGTGATAGGACTTATACTCATATAGACTTGATATACAAGTTGCTACCTTTACTAGTTGTGATAGGACTTATACTCATATAGACTTGATACAAGTTGCTACCTTTACTAGTTGTGATAGGACTTATACTCATATTGACTTGACACAAGTTCTTACCTTACTAGTTGTGATAGGACTTATACTTATATAGACTTGATACAAGTTGCTACCTTTACTAGTTGTGATAGGACTTATACTCATATTGACTTGACACAAGTCCTTACCTTTACTAGTTGTGATAGGACTTATACTCATATAGACTTGATACAAGTTGCTACCTTTAATAGTTGTGATATGACTTATACTCATATAGACTTGACACAACTGAGTTGCTACCTTTACTAGTTGTGATAGGACTTATACTCATATAGACTTGACACAAGTTGCTACCTTTACTAGTTGTGATAGGACTTATACTCATATAGACTTGACACAAGTTTCTACCTTTACTAGTTGTGATATGACTTATACTCAATATTGACTTGATACAAGTTGCTACCTTTACTAGTTGTGATATGACTTATACTCATATTGACTTGATACAAGTTGCTACCTTTACTAGTTGTGATATGACTTATACTCATATAGACTTGACACAACTGAGTTGCTACCTTTACTAGTTGTGATAGGACTTATACTCATATTGACTTGACAAAAGTTGCTACCTTTACTAGTTGTGATAGGACTTATACTCATATAGACTTGACACAAGTGGCTACCTTTACTAGTTGTGATAGGACTTATACTCATATGGACTTGACACAAGTTGCTACCTTTACTAGTTGTGATAGGACTTATACTCATATAGACTTGACACAAGTTGCTACCTTTACTAGTTGTGATAGGACTTATACTCATATTGACTTGACAAAAGTTGCTACCTTTACTAGTTGTGATAGGACTTATACTCATATAGACTTGACACAAGTTGCTACCTTTACTAGTTGTGATAGGACTTATACTCATATAGACTTGATACAAGTTGCTACCTTTACTAGTTGTGATAGGACTTATACTCATATAGACTTGATACAAGTTGCTACCTTTACTAGTTGTGATAGGACTTATACTCATATAGACTTGATACAAGTTGCTACCTTTACTAGTTGTGATAGGACTTATACTCATATAGACTTGATACAAGTTCTTACCTTTACTAGTTGTGATAGGACTTATACTCATATAGACTTGACACAACTAGTTGCTACCTTTACTAGTTGTGATAGGACTTATACTCATATACACTTGACACAAGTTGCTACCTTTACTAGTTGTGATAGGACTTATACTCATATAGACTTGACACAAGTTGCTACCTTTACTAGTTGTGATAGGACTTATACTCATATAGACTTGACACAAGTTGCTACCTTTACTAGTTGTGATAGGACTTATACTCATATAGACTTGACACAAGTTGCTACCTTTACTAGTTGTGATAGGACTTATACTCATATAGACTTGATACAAGTTGCTACCTTTACTAGTTGTGATATGACGTATACTCATATAGACTTGACACATGCAAGTTGCTACCTTTACTAGTTGTGATAGGACTTATACTCATATAGACTTGATACAAGTTGTTACCTTTACTAGTTGTGATAGGACTTATACTCATATAGACTTGACACAAGTTGTTACCTTTACTAGTTGTGATATGACTTATACTCATATAGACTTGATACAAGTTCCTATCTTTACTAGTTGTGATAGCACTTATACTCATATAGACTTGATACAAGTTGCTACCTTTACTAGTTGTGATAGGACTTATACTCATATAGACTTGACACAAGTTGGTACCTTTACTAGTTGTGATAGGACTAATTATACTCATATAGACTTGAAACAAGTTCCTACCTTTTACTAGTTGTGATATGACTTATACTCATATAGACTTGATACAAGTTGCTACCTTTACTAGTTGTGATAGGACTTATACTCATATAGACTTGATACAAGTTGCTACCTTTACTAGTTGTGATAGGACTTATACTCATATAGACTTGACACAAGTTGCTACCTTTACTAGTTGTGATAGGACTTATACTCATATAGACTTGACACAAGTTGCTACCTTTACTAGTTGTGATAGGACTTATACTCATATAGACTTGACACAAGTTCCTACCTTTACTATATACTCATATAGACTTGACACAAGTTGCTACCTTTACTAGTTGTGGGAGGACTTATACTCATATAGACTTGGCACAAGTTGCTACCTTTACTAGTTGTGATAGGACTTATACTCATATAGACTTGACACAAGTTCCTACCTTTACTAGTTGTGATAGGACTTATACTCATATTGACTTGATACAAGTTGCTACCTTTACTAGTTGTGATAGGACTTATACTCATATAGACTTGACACAAGTTGCTACCTTTACTAGTTGTGATAGGACTTATACTCATATAGACTTGACACAAGTTGCTACCTTTACTAGTTGTGATAGGACTTATACTCATATAGACTTGACACAAGTTGCTACCTTTACTAGTTGTGATAGGACTTATACTCATATAGACTAATTGATACAAGTTGCTACCTTTACTAGTTGTGATAGGACTTATACTCATATAGACTTGATACAAGTTGCTACCTTTACTAGTTGTGATAAGACTTATACTCATATAGACTTGATACAAGTTCCTACCTTTACTATATACTCATATAGACTTGACACAAGTTGCTACCTTTACTAGTTGTGATAGGACTTATACTCATATTGACTTGATACAAGTTGCTACCTTTACTAGTTGTGATAGGACTTATACTCATATAGACTTGACACAAGTTGTTACCTTTACTAGTTGTGATAGGACATATACTCATATAGACTTGACACAAGTTGCTGCCTTTACTAGTTGTGATAGGACTTATACTCATATAGACTTGACACAAGTTGCTACCTTTACTAGTTGTGATAGGACTTATACTCATATAGACTTGACACAAGTTGCTACCTTTACTAGTTGTGATAGGACTTATACTCATATAGACTTGACCCAAGTTGCTACCTTTACTAGTTGTGATAGGACTTATACTCATATAGACTTGACACAAGTTGCTACCTTTACTAGTTGTGATAGGACTTATACTCATATAGACTTGACACAAGTTGCGCTACCTTTACTAGTTGTGATAGGACTTATACTCATATAGACTTGATACAAGTTGCTACCTTTACTAGTTGTGATAGGACTTATACTCATATAGACTTGACACAAGTTCCTACCTTTACTATATACTCATATAGACTTGACACAAGTTGCTACCTTTACTAGTTGTGATAGGACTTATACTCATATAGACTTGGCACAAGTTGCTACCTTTACTAGTTGTGATAGGACTTATACTCATATAGACTTGACACAAGTTGCTACCTTTACTAGTTGTGATAGGACTTATACTCATATTGACTTGATACAAGTTGCTACCTTTACTAGTTGTGATAGGACTTATACTCATATAGACTTGACACAAGTTGCTACCTTTACTAGTTGTGATAGGACTTATACTCATATAGACTTGATACAAGTTGCTACCTTTACTAGTTGTGATAGGACTTATACTCATATAGACGTGATACAAGTTGCTACCTTTACTAGTTGTGATAAGACTTATACTCATATAGACTTGATACAAGTTGCTACCTTTACTAGTTGTGATAGGACTTATACTCATATAGACTTGACACAAGTTGCTACCTTTACTAGTTGTGATAGGACTTATACTCATATAGACTTGACACAAGTTGCTACCTTTACTAGTTGTGATAGGACTTATACTCATATAGACTTGACACAAGTTCCTACCTTTACTATATACTCATATAGACTTGACACAAGTTGCTACCTTTACTAGTTGTGGGAGGACTTATACTCATATAGACTTGGCACAAGTTGCTACCTTTACTAGTTGTGATAGGACTTATACTCATATAGACTTGACACAAGTTGCTACCTTTACTAGTTGTGATAGGACTTATACTCATATTGACTTGATACAAGTTGCTACCTTTACTAGTTGTGATAGGACTTATACTCATATAGACTTGACACAAGTTGCTACCTTTACTAGTTGTGATAGGACTTATACTCATATAGACTTGACACAAGTTGCTACCTTTACTAGTTGTGATAGGACTTATACTCATATAGACTTGACACAAGTTGCTACCTTTACTAGTTGTGATAGGACTTATACTCATATAGACTTGATACAAGTTGCTACCTTTACTAGTTGTGATAGGACTTATACTCATATAGACTTGATACAAGTTGCTACCTTTACTAGTTGTGATAAGACTTATACTCATATAGACTTGATACAAGTTCCTACCTTTACTATATACTCATATAGACTTGACACAAGTTGCTACCTTTACTAGTTGTGATAGGACTTATACTCATATAGACTTGACACAAGTTGCTACCTTTACTAGTTGTGATAGGACTTATACTCATATAGACTTGATACAAGTTGCTACCTTTACTAGTTGTGATAGGACTTATACTCATATAGACTTGACACAAGTTCCTACCTTTACTATATACTCATATAGACTTGACACAAGTTGCTACCTTTACTAGTTGTGATAGGACTTATACTCATATAGACTTGGCACAAGTTGCTACCTTTACTAGTTGTGATAGGACTTATACTCATATAGACTTGACACAAGTTGCTACCTTTATGTAACCGTGCGGCAAGCGCTCCGCGGGTTTAAAACAAGGATTGCAAAAGTTGACAACAAAATATTTATTTCAGAACTGTAATAGTACCAAACAAACGGGAACGACAATATAGCATTACTTATCTTATAACCATGAAGTAAGTTCTTTAGTAGTTTTCCTTAGCATAGTTCTTGTATTTGTAATAGATCAATATTGATGTTGTGCACATCACTCCGATGATTCTCACTGAACTAACCAGGATTTGCGCTCTATTTATGACCAGAGCTTAGGGGCTAAGCATCCTGTTTGTAGCATATTCTAAATACTATTTTTGGGATTGCCCAGGATATCCTAAATCTAATCTAATTTATCAAGCTAAATAATCATGTACAAGGAAATTAGGGAATTGTAACATATACCTACAGGAAACCACGCCTGCCCCTTCATAACTACATTCCTAAATAACAGACAATAATTATTGTTGAGACCCCACGATAATTGTTTGTAGGGTTTAGTGACCCTGTCACACTCGTCCCCCCTTTTGCTCGACCCGACCCTGGGTGAGCTAAATTAAGATTACTTGATTATAGTGTCCATATAATGTCTAACTAACAAGTTTCTATCAACTAGTTCATCATTCAAAGTGAACCTTCACATGGTCATTGCTGGCCTTGGTTCGTGAAACCTGTTGTTGTGTTGTCCGGCAGTCGATCTGGTTGAGCGTCGTAGTGGGGGTTCTGCTTCTTCTTCTGATGATGTTGCGTCCGATTCCTCAGTGGCAGCATGAGCCCCATGGTTCCAGCCATTACCATCTACTTCTATCAGCAGTTGACCATCCTCATCCTCAGATGACTCACTTGTTGCTCTGTTACGTCTGTGATGTCTAGTCCCACAATGCTTTTGGTTCCGTGTTTCTGCTATGGGTTTTGGACACACCTGTATCTCAGCACGATTAACAACCTTGTCACCTCCTTGTCCATCTGCTCTTTGAACCATGTAGGTGTTGTTCTCTCGTCGGCCAATGATTTTGTACACATTATTCTCCCAATTGTCCTGTATCTTGTTTCTTCCTCTGATGCCTCTGTTACGCAACAGTACCCGCTCGCCAACATCCAGTGATGGTGCAAATCCTTTTGTTCCTTTCTCATGTCCTGCCTTTCTAGCCATTGCAGCTTCTTTCAGGCGCCTCTCAGCGGTAGTGTGTGCTTCTCTTAACCGTTCTTGATGCTTGGTAATCCAACTCTGGTTATCCTCTTCTAGTTGCTCGTCTGGTAGCAGTATGTCCAGAGGTAATCTAGCGTCACGTGCAAACATGAGATAAAAAGGAGAATATCCAGTTGTTGCATGTGGTGTCGCATTGTATGCATAGCACAGCTCCTTTAGATGATGAGGCCACCTTTTCTTTTCTTCTTGTGGCAAGGTGCGTAGCAGTTCATGAAGTGTCCGATTGAAACGCTCACACTGGCCATTGCCCTGTGGGTGGTAACGGGTTGTCCGAGATTTACGTACTCCATAAACTCTACACAGTTCTTGTACTATCTCAGCTTCGAAGGACCTTCCTTGGTCTGAGTGGATGCGCTCAGGAACACCATACACTAGGAACCACTCCTTTATCAGTTCTTTTACCACAGTAGTTGCCTTCTGATCCCGCGTTGGTATGGCCACAGTGAACTTTGTGAAAACATCAGTTAACACTAACACATTTTCCCGACCATCTGACGCAGGTTCCAGCATTGTGAAATCCATTGCCAGTACCTCCAAGGGTCTTGTAGCGATGATGCTTCCAAGGGGAGTCTTGACAGCTATATACGGTCCTCTGGCTATTACACACTTTTCACAATCTGTTAACCACTGCTTCACGTCTTTGCACAATCCAGACCACCAACACCGCTGCCGGATCAGTTGTTCTGTTCGCTCTCGTCCTTGGTGACCACATTGATTATGTGCACCCTTGAGTACCTGACTCCTCAGAGATTTGGGAAGAACAAGTAGTTGTATCTGTCTTCCATTACAGTCTCCAGTCATTCTGTACAGGATACCTCCACGCTCTTTAATGCGGTCCCACTGGTTTATCAATCTAAGTGTTTGTTTGGATTCCTGTCGTCTTTCGACCTTTGTAGGCTGCCGTCCAAGGGTGCGGTAGTACATCAGTCTTGAGATGTCAGAATCCTCCCTCTGAAGCCGACCTATTTCCTCTCTTGATACAGTGGGGAAGTAGGTGGCGTCAGCATCAGACAGTGGTAGATGGTTGTCAGTTCTGGTGTCTGTAACAAACACAGATGCCGTCAGCAGATGTTCTCGTACTTCAGATGGCAATTGAGTGGTACCTGCGCCATATGCCAATACCGCTGCAACTTCCATCTCTACCGGCTCTCCCTCCCTGTCGATACGACTCAGAGCGTCTGCATTCTGGTTATGGCGGCCAGGGCGGTACTTGATGGTGAAGTTGAAGTTTGCGAGTTCTGCAGCCCAGCGTTGCTCAACTGCCTTCAGTTTACATTTAGACTGTAGGTAAGTTAGTGGATTGTTGTCTGTGTAGACAACAAACTTTGATCCCATCAAGTGATAGGACTTATACTCATATAGACTTGACACAAGTTGCTACCTTTATGTAACCGTGCGGCAAGCGCTCCGCGGGTTTAAAACAAGGATTGCAAAAGTTGACAACAAAATATTTATTTCAGAACTGTAATAGTACCAAACAAACGGGAACGACAATATAGCATTACTTATCTTATAACCATGAAGTAAGTTCTTTAGTAGTTTTCCTTAGCATAGTTCTTGTATTTGTAATAGATCAATATTGATGTTGTGCACATCACTCCGATGATTCTCACTGAACTAACCAGGATTTGCGCTCTATTTATGACCAGAGCTTAGGGACTAAGCATCCTGTTTGTAGCATATTCTAAATACTATTTTTGGGATTGCCCAGGATATCCTAAATCTAATCTAATTTATCAAGCTAAATAATCATGTACAAGGAAATTAGGGAATTGTAACATATACCTACAGGAAACCACGCCTGCCCCTTCATAACTACATTCCTAAATAACAGACAATAATTATTGTTGAGACCCCACGATAATTGTTTGTAGGGTTTAGTGACCCTGTCACATTTACTAGTTGTGATAGGACTTATACTCATATTGACTTGATACAAGTTGCTACCTTTACTAGTTGTGATAGGACTTATACTCATATAGACTTGACACAAGTTGCTACCTTTACTAGTTGTGATAGGACTTATACTTATACTAGTGTGATAGGACTTATACTCATATAGATTGACTTATCTCATATAGACTTGACACAAGTTGACCTTACTAGTTGTGATAGGACATATAGACAAGTTGATTACTCATATAGACTTGAACAAGTTGCTACCTTTACTAGTTGTGATAGGACTTATACTCATATAGACGTGATACAAGTTGCTACCTTTACTAGTTGTGATAAGACTTATACTCATATAGACTTGATACAAGTTCCTACCTTTACTATATATCATATAGACTTGACACAAGTTGCTACCTTGACTAGTTGTGATAGGACTTATACTCATATTGACTTGATACAAGTTGCTACCTTTACTAGTTGTGATAGGACTTATACTCATATAGACTTGATACAAGTTGCTACCTTTACTAGTTGTGATAGGACTTATACTCATATAGACTTGACACAAGACACAAGTTGCTACCTTTACTAGTTGTGATAGGACTTTACTATACTTATACTCATATAGACTTGATACAAGTTGCTACCTTTACTAGTTGTGATAGGACTTATACTCATATAGACTTGATACAAGTTGCTACCTTTACTAGTTGTGATAGGACTTATACTCATATAGACTTGATACAAGTTGCTACCTTTTACTAGTTGTGATAGGACTTATACTCATATAGACTTGATACAAGTTGCTACCTTTACTAGTTGTGATAGGACTTATACTGATATAGACTTGACACAAGTTCCTACCTTTACTAGTTGTGATAGGACTTATACTCATATAGACTTGATACAAGTTGCTACCTTTACTAGTTGTGATAGGACTTATACTCATATAGACTTGACACAAGTTGCTACCTTTACTAGTTGTGATAGGACTTATACTCATATAGACTTGATACAAGTTCCTACCTTTACTAGTTGAGATAGGACTTATCAGGGGCGTAGCGTGCTTTTTTTGCAATGTACGCACATAGCAACGAGCGCCGAAGGCGTGAGCTTCTAGGGGGGTGAGGGGGAATGCCCCCCCTTAAAATTTAGAAAATTTAGAAATCTAGAGCCTTGGAAATACCATTTTCTTCGTTTTCCAGCGGACTTTCTCGCTACATAAATACATAGTAAAATGCATTCATCACTCAGTTTTATGGGGGGATTTATGCATGTAAAGGTTATATAAAGGACAGTCAGAAAAGGATTTATGTAAAGGTTGTGTAAATGATTTATGAGTATTGGTTGTGTAAAGGATTTATGTAAAGCTAATGTAAAGGATTTATGTAAAGGTTATATAAAGGATTTATGTAAAGGTTGTGTAAAGGATTTATGTAAAGGTTATGTAAAGGATTTATGTAAACGGGTTATATATACCGCTACCGTTATATATAGCGACATAATAACCCGAGGCGAAGCCATTTTTTTGGTATTTATTTTGTTTGAGACCGTACTAACTACAATCATCATTATACATGCCTACAATAACTGACTGAAAGGGGAAATTTATTGGGGACACAATCTGACGAGCGGCGAAGGTGCGAGCTCGTAGAGGGATGCGGGGGTATGCTCCCCGAATTTTTTTTTGAGGTATAGGGTCTCCAAAATAGCATTTTCCTGCCTTCTGTGAGTAGTTTCCAGCAAGTAATCTGCCGTGAGCTGTTAAGATTTTGTCTTAGATTTCATTTTATTTTAAATATTTTTATGTTTTTTATAATATATACATATATTAAGGATTTTAAATTGTACGCACGTGCGTACGTACCTATATGCACGCTACGCCCCTGCTTATACTCATATAGACTTGATACAAGTTGCTACCTTTACTAGTTGTGATAGGACTTATCCCCTTTACTAGTTGTGATAGGACTTATCCCCTTTAATAGTTGTGATAGGACTGATACAAGTTGCTACCTTTACTAGTTGTGATAGGACTTATACTCATATAGACTTGACACAAGTTGCTACCTTTAATAGTTGTGATAGGACTTATCCCCTTTAATAGTTGTGATAGGACTGATACAAGTTGCTACCTATGTTTGAGAAAAAAAAAATCCTAATCTCTGCATTAATTTGTTCACATAAATTTTCAGCAAGGGACTACTTGTGGCAAGTCTAACTTTTATCTTGTGTACTAAAATCAGCATTACGATTTTGAACACGAATGCTGACAGGATATTTCTAAACTAATTACATTCTCTGCGAATTCAAGGCTTACTCTGAATGCGCATGCGCAGTTACCTAAACTATCCTAAAAATAACGACAAACACTCGCAATACTGTATACACTGTGCTTTATTGAACTAATTTTGATTTCCAATGATGAACTTTTTCCCAAAGTGTACAATCCAGTTTTACTTTAAACGTTGTTTATTAATAACCATGCAGTTTAACCTTGCGTCCGAACAACTCCTGGGTGCGGCGGTAGTTATTGCACATCATGCCGTGGCTGTTGCCATGTGTGGACTTCAGTTTTCTGAAGTTTTTAAACTGTTGATGAAAGGAACAAAAACATCACTCAAAACTGTCATGCTTTATTTGGAAGTGTCCTTGGATGGCGGAAAGCCTGGTTTCCACCAGCGACATAAGGGACTGTGCATGTGCAATAATTAGCAGGAGGGAGGATGAGAAACGGAAAAAAATATGATTAAAAATAAGGCTTCACCCCCCTACTACGGGATAAAGCAGTCTGTCCCCCCCCCCCCCCCCCCCCCCGCCATCAAACCGGAGAATATTTCAATGCTCTGTTCCACACATACCGGAATCTAAATTTGCTTGTTGTCAATCTGTCCTTTGTTACATTCCCCATGATAAATCATAGTATGTACGTATAAGTTACCAGCATGATAATTGTATATAATTTGTTAATTAAATAACGGTTTGTTGTTGCATTACCAGTGAGTTTGTAATGGAAATCAGATACCACCCCCCCCCCCCCCCCCCCCCCCCCCGTCTTTTCAGAGTAATTTTAAATGTTATCCCCCTCCCTTGCCATGTAATTTTACACTATGTTACCCCCCTCCCGTTTCTCAACTCCCCTCCTCCGGATAATTATTGCACAGTACTAGTCCCTAAGCACAAGCAACATACGCAGACCGAGTTCCCCATTTATGCAATAGGTGTGCATGAGAAAAGACAAGCACCGTTAATAATGTTGCTAGTGTAAACCAGGTGAGAATGCGTGACGACTCGTAGGAACGACTGCGGTGGAGCAGTTGGATCGCTTGTTGACAAGACATGCATATCTATCTTGAAAATGTCAAGTGATCCGAGATCAATGAAGATCATACAAGAAATTCACAACTTTGTAACGAAGGTAGTTGTGTTCTTATGTGCTTAAAAAAACCACAGAAAAGCAACATAACACTAACCACGCTTTCGTCTGCAGCGATAGGTGTTTTTACAACCAACCAGCTCACAGATTCATTGCAGCCAGGGGTGGTAAGTGATCCACGGTAGGAGTAGAAGTTTAGTCGGCCAATTGCCAACCCAGGCACTAGGTCTGCCAGATAAATGCCAACATTTGGCACATCAGCGCCTGTTTAAAACAACGTTTATATGATGAATATGAGTTGATGATTCTCGTCGGGATTACCTGAAAGGCCATTCGTGCATGCGCAATGTGTGGATTAGTATAAGGGGGGTGTTTCATGTATCCAATCATGCGCTTTGAGTGCTTACATCATCTTTTCAGGCGAATTCGTCATTTTGAAGAAGAAAATATGACTTTTTTCAACTTTTTCATCTTTTTTCATCGCTGATTTTGGACATTCAAAAGTATTTATGGTGAGTATTTTTTGGATTGTTTATATATGCTAATCAAAATATTTTGTTCAATACCAAAATTCTATTGGTTTAGAGCTCTAGACAGATAATTGTTTCAATTTACGCTTGAGCAGCCATGCTTGTTGTTTTGATGCTCCGCCATTTTTTCTAGCGATACGTCGCGCGCATGAAAAGTGGAGGCCTACGTTGAATATCGTGGGTACATTAGCCATATCGAACCGTATTGACTTAGTTTAGATAGTGATTGATAATTATTGATAATCAGGATACTAATGTACCCAGGTTTTTTATTTATTTTTTAAATCTGTTCGTATCAGTCGACGAACGCGAAAACACACATTATTCTTTAGCACGATCTATTTCTATGATTATTTCAAGGAACAACATGAAAAAAGAAAGCACATCACAACAGGAGACACCCCGTTGAAGCCTGAAGAGAAAAGAGAAAAAAATGAATGCGAGCTAGGCAGTAAAACTACAACTACAAGTTAAAAAAGATTGCTGTTTCCTAGACCAGAGAATTCTCCAAAACAAAAGGTAAACATAAACATTTCATTTCTATACTCGATGTTAGATTTCCAGTTTCTTGCTGCGAAAAGCCAGGCGATTTCGTGGGTCCTCAATTCAGCTCACGTTCTCGCCAAAGCACTCAAAGAAAACATGGACTATTGGCGAAGATACAGCTTTGGTTCAATTTGTAGCTCTACACAGTGACCTTCAGCCAACTACAATCGACTGGCCATCAATGAGAATAACCCACCCATATTGGGAAGAAGCTGTTAAATTTATACAAACAATAACACAATCTCACTATAAGAGGGCAGGTTAGTGATAAGTAATATAACAATAATAATTCAGTTAGTTCATTTAGGAAACTGACATGACCCATCCGTGCAGTCCATTCGACAAATGGTAGTTCTTCAAGGGGAAGGGTGACTTCTTTATCCAAGTCGATGCAGTGAAGAGATAAGAGGGAACTTGATTTCAGAGCAGTAGTAAAGTTGCTTTTATTTTCTGTTGTTATTTCTCGTAGGGATCGAGTCGATGCTATAAATATTAGGCGAAAATATAGTTACCCTAGTAGATTTCACTTCAAAATATTAATAACTCTCCAACAAGACGATCAAAAATAAACATCAAGAAAGTCCGTAGTACGTTACCTTTGCTAGCTTTGAAACGATCTCGCTTCTTCCACTGTCAACCCCGTCCGCCATGTTTCTTCTTCAAGATCTTATCGAAATGAGACTTCGCAGGGGGTCGAATGGTAATAATATAGTTCGTTCGCGGTGCATGATGGGATACATGAAATACTCCCCCCCCCCCCCCCCCTTGATTAGTATGTCGTTACGACGTTGCGTTTCGTCGTAACGTTGCGTTGCTGACGAAGGATACATTTCCGACGGAAAAGTGAAGACACTGACAAAACGAAAATTATAGTCTCGGTAACTAAGAATTTTCAGAAGGATTTATGGTAATCTCTTGGGAGGTTTTGCCCAAACTGCATCGAGAAGGTTGATCGAGTTGTCGACATTTGGATATATATGAAATACAATTAGGAATTGCTGGTTTGCAATCAATCCTGAATATTTAAAATACAACGCCATGTTTGTGGTACAAGCAAGATAAGGTAATGAGGAATGCTTTGTTATCGTGCACCAACATAACATGACCGCCATGACGTCACGTGGTTGGTGGTACAAACAAGAGGAACTAATGAGGAATGCTTTGTTATCGTGCACCAACATGGCGGCCATAACGTCACGTGGTTAGCGATACAGACAAGAGGAGCTAAAGAGGAATGCTTTGTTATCGAGATCGAACATGACCGCCATGACGCCATGTGGTTGGTGGTACAAACAAGAGGAGCTAATGAGGAATGCTTTGTTATCGGGATCCAACATGACCGCCATGACGTCATTGGTTGGTGGTACAAACAAGAGGAGCTAATGAGGAATGCTTTGTTATCGGGATCCAACATGACCGCCATGACGTCACGTGGTTGGCGGTACAAACAAGAGTAACTAATGAGGAATGCTTTGTTATCGTGCACCAACATGGCCGCCATGACGTCACGTGGTTGGTGGTACAAACAAGAGGAGCTAATGAGGAATGCTTTGCTATCGGGATCCAACATGGCCGCCATGACGTCACGTGGTTGGTGGTGCAAACAAGAGGAGCTACTAATGAGGAATGGTTTGTTATCGGGATCCAACATGGCCGCCATGACGTCACGTGGTTGGTGGTACAAACAAGTGGAGCTACTAATGAGGAATGGTTTGTTATCGGGATCCAACATGGCCGCCATGACGTCATGTGGTTGGTGGTACAAACAAGAGGAGCTACTAATGAGGAATGGTTTGTTATCGGGATCCAACATGGCCGCCATGACGTTACGTGGTTGGTGGTACAAACAAGAGGAGCTACTAATGAGGAATGGTTTGTTATCGGGATCCAACATGGCCGCCATGAGGTTACGTGGTTGGTGGTACAAACAAGAGGAGCTACTAATGAGGAATGGTTTGTTATCGGGATCCAACATGGCCGCCATGACGTCACGTGGTTGGTGGTACAAACAAGTGGAGCTACTAATGAGGAATGTTTTGTTATCGTGCACCAACATGGCCGCCATGACGTCATTGGTTGGTGGTACAAACAAGAGGAGCTACTAATGAGGAATGGTTTGTTATCGGGATCCAACATGGCCGCCATGACGTTACGTGGTTGGTGGTACAAACAAGAGGAGCTACTAATGAGGAATGGTTTGTTATCGGGATCCAACATGGCCGCCATGACGTTACGTGGTTGGTGGTACAAACAAGAGGAGCTACTATGAGGAATGGTTTGTTATCGGGATCCAACATGGCCGCCATGACGTCACGTGGTTGGTGGTACAAACAAGTGGAGCTACTAATGAGGAATGTTTTGTTATCGTGCACCAACATGGCCGCCATGACGTCATTGGTTGGTGGTACAAACAAGAGGAGCTACTAATGAGGAATGGTTTGTTATCGGGATCCAACATGGCCGCCATGACGTCATGTGCAACTCAGCAATAATACGAACAGTGTTACTAATGTGGTGTGGTATTTTTACCTTCAGTTGAGATTTTACCAACTTCCGATGCTAATTGGTACAGTGTTCTTGTAACTGGAGGTCCCTAATCAAGGCAAGGAAATGATTAGTCTTCTTTGCCGGCCGATGTGTTCTTGGCGTTTTAATGTAGTAGAACTAGCACTATTCGTAGGTTATACAAAGTCTACATCTCATTAAAACACTTTGTTTGTGAAACACAACCACTAAGCGCGAAACATGCGCAAACCTACAAACGTGTTTACACTTTAGCACATGGGTATGTGATGTCGTCCTCTGGGACAAATTCCTCTCGAGGATTGCGAGAATACAGCGATATTGGTGGCATTGCGCGTGAAGGTCCCAGTGAGAATAGTAGCCTGTGCACGTGATCCACATTAATTGATTCCCGCTTCTGGAAATCGAAAATGCGACCATAGATTATAATCGAACCACCTATCGTCCCAAAGATCTGTGAAATATGAAGTGTACTCCCGAAATGATTACACTGTAGCTTACCCTCTCCAGAAATACTGCAATGATTGTCAAACCATCATATTTGCGTGTTGCGGTATATATATCGTTATATTTGATGTTGTTGAAGAAAACCAACTGCATCTGTAATTTTAATAGTTCACGTAAGCACTGGGTCGCTGAGCGGCACGCCACAATGGACACTGGCTTAAACACTGGGAAAAACCCGCGCTCTTCATAACTTGGAAATTCAATGGTAATGGCCAATACCAGCTATAATTTATGCGCGCTGTGCATTCTGGTAGTTGTGGGAAAAATTCAAGATGGCCGACATGTAAACAAACGAGAAGAGATCAATTCAATGATAATTTCAATTTCCAAGGTTTTGGAGATTTCCAAAGAATTTCCAAGGTTTGAAAAGCGCGCGTTTTTTTCCAATTGAAATATTATTATGTGTCGTCCACTCTTAGAAACATTCTCCTTGGGGCAGAGCCAATGAAAGTCACCCTAGTTCTTGCATGGATGATTACTTCAATTTTATAAAGATAGAACGAGTATAATAGAACAGATCTAACTAGTACATCACCTCGCCTGGGTAGCGTTTGCCATTATCAGTGTGCTCAGAACCAACGCTATCATCACAGCCAAAATGGAAGTGAATCTGTGCCAGTTGGTATTTCTGACCGTTAATGGGGTTTTTGAGAGTCATTCCACCTACGTTCAAGAACACAAACAGTGAATTATATGTGATTATTTATATATTTATATATGAAAGTTTTTTGCTGAAGAAGACCAAACAGGTCGAATCGTTTAAATAAAGTTATTGGACCAGTTATTGGATCTAGTTATCGTATATAGCATCTGCGTCTGGTATCTAAAGATCCTACTCGCTTGTGACTCGTATTCTACCTATATTAAAGTTTTATATATATTTGTATTTGCAATTAATTGTTTAAATGCACGACCCACCAGTGGCTGCTAGTTAAATCATCGTGCTTAAATAAAGTTAAAGCTGAAGGGTAATGCAAATGGACTTCGATTTAGCCGTGATCTGCTTAGAAAAATTAAGTATTTTTGGTTCACTTCTGTAAGGCATAAAGAGAAAAGTATCTCAAACACAGGTATCCCATAAAAACTGTCACACACAGGTATCCCATCCATGAAAATACTGTAAAATACACATGAATACACCCATACCCAGTCTTTCGCGGTACTTCTCTTTCAAAATGGCGGATGTAAACAAGGAGGAAGCTGGGGGAAGAAATCATTGGAATCCGAGCACTTTTTCAAGAATTTTTGCGCCAAAACTCGGCCAAATGGCAGCCATGATACTTTTCTATTTTGCTCTTTCTTCGGAAGAATCTGGCGACACGATTTCTTCGTATTATGGAGGATAAACTACATGGAAATGTTGCTTGGTTATCGAACGTTGAAGTGAGACGTGTGGAGGTTGTTCATCAGTTGGTGAGACATAGCTATGAGCAGGAGATTTCGGGCTACTTCAGCATTTCTACGACTTATATATGGGCTGTTATGGTAAAAAAAACACGAACTTTACGGCCTTCTGGCGAAAAAATGAGTCATTACAGTGACGAATGTTCATGCTGTCGTAAGAAGTATAGTGGTTTTGAAGGTTTCTAGACGTGTGGAGGTAAGCCAGATGTAATTGTTGGGAAGTAAACTTGAATTTAATATTATTTCCCAGTCAATCTCTTATCGATCGCCCATCCGCCATGTTGTCTCTGATTTTTGCCCATGGTATCGTGATTCCGAGTCGGAACGAAATATAAATACTACCAACCTCATCCCCAGGGCCCTCTCTTCTCGCTATTTTCAAAATGGCGGACGATCGAGAGAAGACCCTGGTGACGGCTGGTCACGTGTCTCCAAGAATCTAGGAGGTTCGTACCCAGACTGCCATTTTCCTAATGATCGAAAATAATCGAAAGGGCCTTATGAAGAGTTACTGAAGAAATATACGTTCGTTCGTATTTTGCCTCAAATAATAAATAAAATCACTTTCTAAGCTGGAGTAATTATGGCCATTTGAAAAGCAGGGGTTCGGAAGTGTAATTAATGAGACACATGAACAACCGAACAGGTCAGATCGACAGTTTATTCGCTGTAAACAAGTGCTGCTATTTGTATACAACTGACACCTTTCATCTCTACCCAGGCTTCTGTAGCGCCGCTTAAAGTGCTTATGAAGCTTATTTTTTTATTTTGAAAATCGATTACATATGAAGTGAATAGTGGGATATTTCAGTATTTTGTGATTTGAGCTTCGCATTTGCGAGTTATAAAGGTTTGAAATCGTGATATGCTAATTCGGTGACGTCAAAGGAGGCATTTGCTGTAACTTATTTATATTTTTTCAAGTAGCATTCTTTTCTGAAATAGAAAAAAAGTTTAACATCATTTATATAAGTTGTAGACAACTTTTTTCCTGAATAAAAAATGTCAATGATTTGCAAAGGGGCGCTTTTGTATAATAAATGATGCCTCCTTTGACGTCACCGATTTCAAACTTTATAACTCGCAAATGCGAAGCTCAAATCACAAAATACTGAAACATCTCACTATTCACTTCATATGTAATTAAGCAATACAACACATTTTCGGAGGCGAGTGATTTTCAAACTTTTTCGAGTGTTCTCCCAACATCCCAAGTGTTTGTAAAAGTGAATATAAACACGGAAAATGTGTTGTATTGCTTTTATAAAATAACTACACGGTTTTCTTTACGCAAGTTTTCATTGATCAAATGTGCAATTCTCCTGAAAACATCAGAAATGGCTTACCATCCAATCAAATCTTACGAAAGAAATCAAAATGGCAAAGCGATTCGTGCCGTTTCGCCGTTTAAAAAGTGTTTTGACAGGAAAATCGTTTTGAAGAATGCTATTTTCTGTCAGAAAATTACAGAAGAATGCTTCCTTTGTTAGTTAGTGTATCCTGTGAACACGAAAGACGAAGAAAAGTGAGAAAAGCTGAGCCGTGATTCAATAGAAGACGTCAAACTTTCTGAAATATTTTACAACTTGATGAATGGAGCACGAAGTCAGGTAGCCAACTCTACAGTTTTTGTCGTACTTTTGAACCTTTTCATAGTTTTTCTCAACAAAAATGTATAAACGATGGATGTTTTTGAGACACACGACGATATTTTTTCTCTATGACACATTTTACTGAAATTAAGCTAAGCTTATAGTCAATATTTGATTTTGAATTTAGCTACAAGAATCGAGAATTGCTCTGCTTTGTGAGTAACTTTTATATAATGGTAATAGAACTGAGTGGAGTGCAATTTGGTCTGAAATCATACGAGTGATTACAAAATTGCACGACCGCGTAGCGGGAGTGCAATTTGTTATCACGAGTATGATTTCAGACCAAAATTGCACGACACGAAGTTCAATTACCTATTAATCATATTCATTTTGAAATCTTTTCAAATACACTCGTTATATTTAGGTGGTAAGTTGCAATAATAAGAATAATTTTGATGCCTGAAATACAACTCTTTCATTCTAAATTACAAATTACTTTTTATGAAGAATCGTTTGAATTTAATAAAATTAGAGTTTCTGTGCGAAAATTAAAAAAAAAAAAAATTGGTGCAATTAATGATCCAAAATAGTGCAATTAATGATTTAATCGCACCATTTTTAGCCAATCAGAAGCCAATTTATATTCATATAAATTAAAGTTAATAATACAACCATTAGCTTTAATTAAATGGACGCATATTAGATTCAATGGAATGTAAACTAATAATTGACCAGCAACAAAGCAGGCTTTGTTCAAAGTAAACACTGTAATGCAATATACTATTAGGACAATTACAAGGGTACAAGGGTCACTTATGGTATCACATGTCCTGGCATGGTTTAATTGCACCAGCCAATCATGTCACAGCATGCCAGGCTGTCAGTCCATGTTGTGGCATGTTTGCGTTGTCGATTGCAGTCATTCATTCCGATCAAAACAGCTATCGATATACACGTAATTCCCTCCCACCCTCCCCTTTTGTTCTAGTAGCATATGGCACAATTAGTAATAAGGCACAAGATAGTTACAGTTATAAGCAGCCAATAGCGGTTGCATATATGGACATCATGAACTCTGACAATCTCAGCAATGGTAGGAGATGGACAATGTCAACTATATTTTTAACTTCATGCTCAATGATGTAGCAGAGCTTTATCTTAGTATGTTTTAATAAAATCACGGGTTGGGGATTAGTTGCTCCCATACTGGTCACTTTTGCCCCATAGACTTATGGTTTATTATCAATGAAGGGGTTGTATGTGAGTTACACCCTTATCACCTTCAGTAGGGGTTGTATGTGAGTTACACCCCTCAGCGACCCAGGGGATTATCATCGGTAGGGGTAGTATGTGAGTTACACCCCGGCGACCCGAGGGATATCACTGGAGAGAGGCCTCAGTGACCCAGGGGATTATCATCGGTAGGGGTAGTATGTGAGTTACACCCCGGCGACCCGAGGGATATCACTGGAGAGAGGATTATCACCTCTCTTTGTCATGCACTGACCAGTATGCCAATTATGCGTGGAGCATGGATCTGCGGCAGCAGATGGAGACCTAATTCCCATTCCCCATTACTCCACAAAACTGTGTTGTTATGTCTAATGGGTTGGAAGTATTAATTGCAGGATTTACTAGTGATTTCAAAATGAATATGATTAATAGAGTAATACGGCTACCGTTGCTTGGTATTTTCAGTCGTACACTTGATAAAATATTGTAGCTATAGAACTCAAAGAACGGTTAGTATGTGAGTTTAATACATTTAGTTTTCTTCGTTATTCAATGTTCAAAATAGGACGACTCATCTGTCACTCGTCGTTTCGTGTGTTAATCAATGCACATGTTCGGCTTCAAAACAACAAAATCA
Organism: Actinostola sp. cb2023; assembly: GCA_033675265.1. Classification (NCBI taxonomy): domain Eukaryota; kingdom Metazoa; phylum Cnidaria; class Anthozoa; order Actiniaria; family Actinostolidae; genus Actinostola; species Actinostola sp. cb2023. Next base: position 355,308 of record JAUJYZ010001300.1, on the reverse strand, counting down.
CATTTAGATAGAAGTTGAACTTGAGAAAATAAGAAATGCTGTAATTCTTTGGCTTTTGTTTAGTAAATAAAACATGTTTGACAACAGAAAAATATATATTTGTCGAATTGAATCCACTGCATCGCTTCAAGGTCTCTCAAGGTCACGGAAACCATGTTTATATTCACTTTTACAAACACGGTTTTTGGGAGCTTTTAGCCAATCAGAGCGCGCGTTATATACATGTTATTTTATAATCGATTTTCAAAATAAAAAAATAAGCTTTATAAGCACTTTAAGTGATCCCCACCGCTTAAAGTGCATATGACACAATGTTTTTTATTTCATTTTATAACATAGATTAGTGATGGAAATAATAATATCACAAATAATTTTTGATTAAATTATTGCTTTTAGAGATATTTGTGAAAAACATGTTTCGAAGTGTGACGTCACGTAATTGTTTGATCGCACCCTGGTTTCATTGAAATCATGGCAAATATCGATCGCTTTTTGTACTAGAAAACGAAAAGAACAACAAACAATTTGAAGTAGATTAAAAATACAGATATAATACTTTAAACACCAAAAAAGTTAGAAGCTTTACCTGTTTATGTTTTTGTCTTATGGTCGGACAAAAGTATGACTATTTTGGTTATTTTTGAGGCTCTTCAAACAAAGTGACGTCATAATAGCTGATGTATTTTTCGAAAATATCTTTCAAAGCAATCATTTCACAGAAAATTGATTATGTTTTCTTTGGTACTACCAATAATCTGCATAATTGAGGCCAATAAAAATTGTCATGTCATATGCACTTTACACTGATGAAGGGCTATGCCCGAAACGTCTGTAAAAATACAATTGACACTTTAAATAATTTTGTTTACCATTGTTTTATCTTTAAGGTAATACGATCGTGCATTCGTGCGCATCTTTCCTGCGCATGATATTCAACGGCGATTATCTAAAAATCTAAGTCGGTCACCTATCCTGATTTTTCCACTGTAAGTCTAGGTCAACTAAATCTAGAAAATATCAAAAAATGAAGACAGGTCTTCGAGCTATTTTTTTAGTAAATCTACGAAGTGTTGATTTTCGAACTACTTTTCATTGGTTGGGCTTCCTGTGGTAGAGCTCTTCAATATGGCGGATCATGCATTTTAATATTCAACGACGAATATCTAAAAATCTAACACGGTGACCTACCCTGATATTTTTGCCCTGAGTAGGTATTTACGAAAGCTAAAACATATCAAAAAATGAAGGTAGGTCTTCGAGCTAAATTTTAAGGAAATCGCCAAAATGTCCAAAAATAGGATCGTACGGTCAAAATGTATTGTTTTTGAAATTTTGGCTTTGAAAACTTATTGTTCAACACAATAAAATGACAAATTTCGGTTTTTTTCATTATATTATGTTAACATATGTATCATTTGAAAGCATTGTTTTTTTTTTTTACCGACCTATACGAACAGCAAGAGCTTGTAATTCCATTATCCATTTTTGCCAGAAAAGATGGCCGCAAGCCCCATCTTTGAAAAATAATATCTTCTCAATGGATTCGGTGACCCCCATTTTTTATTTCATTTTTCTACTTTAGCACTCAAAATCAATATTTGTACCAAGTTTAAAAGAAATTGTTCGACAAAAAATTGCACGATCGCATTACCTTAAGTGATCCCCAACTCGCCGCTTAAAGGAGATCAGAACTGAAGACAAAATTTATCTTTCGATAAAAACAAAGAGGATGTTGTGTACATTCATTTACTGAAATAATTTTAAATTGTTTTTATTTTTATGGAGAAGAAACTTGAATTTTAATTGTAAAAAGACATAGATTACCGCTGAAATGATCGCGGCTCACTTCGGTAGTCACCTATCCCAAGGGAAAGTGCAATCACAATATAGAGCAATTATAGGTGCATTGTATTTTCTTGTACCCGAGAGAATGTTGTGAACGGATTATAATATTCCCCTAAAACGACGTCACAAACAAAAAGATTTGAGCTGACGGTAAAACGGCAAAATGGCGGATGATATTCCATATTGAACGTAAATTATGTTGATATCTAAGAAAGATTTGCAAAAAATAATATTCTGGTAATGCTAACATAAGTCATATCTAACTTGCCGCTTAAGTGAACCGCTAGAAAATCTGGAATTGAATACGGATATGGAACTGCAGTATTTATTAAAACTCTATATTTCAACTTATTTCAACTTCACGCTAGTAGAGCATCTAGTTTATTTTTTTTTTTTTATTTTTTTTCCCGTTTCTTTGTTTTCTTTCTTCTTTTGAGGGGTGGAGGTGAAAACATTTGGAAGTGAAAAGAAAAACCTCAGCCGAAGGGGGTATCCGGTGCACCGTGGGACACCCCCCTGGACACGCCCCTGTCATGTTACTAATCATATCCCTGGTATGATACCAATGAACTGAAACACTTGGTGTGTGCGTTTCCTAATGCCAATATACGTAAACGCGCCAGCCAGGATTAGTATCATAAAGTACCCCGATATCTGTGGTTTTAGTTTTGGGTGAGGTTTGGGGAGTTTGAGGATTGGGGTATTATTTCTAATTAAATAAGGTTTGGGAGAAGGAACTGATATGAAATTGAGGGTCTGTGGAACTCACAGCAACAAAGTTGTAACAGACAGGTGCAAGGGCGCTGATCCGAATATTTTATCCCATATACCTTAATTCAGCGAATGAGAGTGTTATGTAATAGAATACTATTCATAACACTCTAATGAGATGCAAAGATGAAATACGGTATAATAATGCCTCGTTAATACCTACGTGTGCACGTGCACAGTGGCAATAAATACGGCATCAAGGGCAGGATACGGACACTCCCTTCTTGCTCAGTTCCAGCGGAACAGTTATCCCATACCTTAATTCAGCTGAGCATGAATGAGAGTGTTATGTAATAGAATACTATTCAAACTTCATACACTGTACTAAATTGTAGCCTCTGATTGGCTAAACTCAATAATAATAATAATAATAATAATAATAATAATAATAATAATAATAATAATAATAATAATAATAATAATAATACTTTATTTAATAAACACGTAGTCACCTAGGAGCTACAAAGCTCGTTAGAACGGTGAACGTGGAAAGAAGAAAAATATATATATATATAAACAAAAACATAAATATAATATACTAAGACATATACCATGACATAACCCTTTGTTCTCCATCTTACTATATATATTAGCTGTAGTTTAATTTAGTTCACTGTACATTTTTGTTTCCGTTCCACGTTCTTTTTAAACTTTGTACATATTATTTTTACACTGATGAAGACCGAAGGGTCGAAACGTTTGTAATAAAGTCATTTGGACGGTAAGTCTCATGCTACTCCACTCTCTTCAATTCAACGTAAAATATACTAAGACTATATATAATAATTATCCAAATATGTAAATGTCCTAACTATATATTATAAAATCTAAATGCATATTCTTACTCAATCCAATATAAATGTAAATATCCTAACTATATATTTGGGCTCCTAACTAACTATATGATATATGTATATACACCTGTTTTCAAAAACGTTGTCCATTTACAAAATACCAAATAGTAAAAATAGTAGAAAGGAATTAATTAGAGAAACAATGTGCCAGAGTTCTGCATGACTGAATTTCTTTTGTTTCTCTAATTAATTCCTTTTTTACTATTTACGATTTTGTATTTTGTAAATGGACAACGTTTTTGAAAACAGGTGTAAATCTAACTATAAAAATGTATGATGTAAAAAAATAAAATAAAAAATAAAAAAATAAATAAATAAAATAAAAATAAATAAATAAATAAATAAATAAATAAATAAAATAAAAATAAAAAAAAAAAAAAAATATATAAATATAAATAAAAATAAAAATAAATAAAAATAAAAATAAAAAAATAAATAAATAAATAAATAAATAAATAAATAAATAAAAATAAATAAAAAAATGTATGATCCGAGGTTTATCCCTGCCTCGGACAAACCAATGAGTGGGCAACATGTCAAAACAAAAGAAGAACAACAATACTGCAACAACAACACCCGCAATACTACCTCCACCACCACACTGCTCATTTTCTGAACTCACCTTTTTTAACGGTGAAAGTAGGAAAATGTCTATTATTTACCAGAGTTCCCTCTGTATAGCCGTTTCTTTGTATAAATTTGACGTCAGGTATGTGGCCATTACGCTCAACTTTCTCAGCATCGTGGGTCAAGATATGTATGGGAGATTGTGAACGACCTTCACAGAATTTGGACACGAGGTCCCAGTCATCAGGTCCGTACACTTCGAGAAAGTCAATAAACAAAGACATGAACAAGTATGTTTTGGAAAATGTGCATGTAGTATAAATATGATAAACCTGACCTGTAAATAGTTTTTTTTAACTGTTCGCAATTGACCAAAGCAAATTTGAGTTGTACAACTGTTTTGCCGAATATAATGAATAAAATCAGTGATTTGTAACATCAAACCATTTGAAATTATAGAGGTCCTTATCATTATGCAGCTTAGCTTATTTTGTAATTTTAATAAGCCAAGTCAGAGTTTAAGGGGCGCGCGGGGCCTGGTAACGATTCGGGATAAAATCTGTCCGAAGTGAATTTTTCTCCCATGTGACTTGTATTTTTGCCGAGTTTCCTAGGAGCATTTTGCACTACTTTTTCTGTATTAACAAAGTATTTTCCCTATTTACTAGTCACACACAACTGCAAGGTAACACTAAATAAACAGCACTTATATGTTCATTTGAATACGATAATCAACTGAAAAACGTGATTTCTGAATCAGACCACACGCTCTTAAATCATGTCTTTGCCTCGATACTTTGCAATTTTTCAGTTGAGAAAATAATAAAGATTATGAGTTGTTTATCACTTTGTGCTATTAATTGTCTCTAAAAAGTATCTAAAAGGTGTGTTTTGGGGCTTCTAGATTGGCCGTAGTTCTCACGGCCTCACTACGTCCCGACTACGTGTATAACGAAGGTCATTTTTATCGTAAACTGAATCGAATTTGATGAACAAAACACACGCGGGGTTGATATAAGAAGACCTTTATGCATACCTTGGAGTATTTTGTGGGCAAAAATCGTATTCTAAGAGATTAAATATGCTCCTAGAAAACTCGGCAAAAATACAAGACACATGGGAGAAAAATTCGCTTCGGACAGATTTTATCCCGAATCGTTACCAGGCCCCGCTCGCCCCTTTCTAAAAATATCTGACTTGGCCTATTGTTTTACCTCCATTAAGTGTTTCACCATATTTCCAAGTACCTGCAAAAGATAACGTCGTGTAAGATTTTCCAAAGACACTCGCTTTTTTATTATTCTCTTTTTTTGTAAATTCAGTTGGAAAATCAATTGAAGGAGGACGACTAAATAAACCCTCAGGGGCTTTTACAAAATAGTTCCCCTTTATGTAATAATATTAATTGCAATTATAAAAGAAATAATCAAGGTAAACTATATGGCAACTAAACAAAATATATGTAAATGTTCATGAATTTAGGAAACTCGGTTTTACATTGTCCTGCAATAGGAGAACAAATGATCTAACTATGTATTTGTCAAGTAATGATATAATAAAAGCTCTTTAGTTTTGTTCTTGAAATGGGTTTTTGAATGATATTTTTTTAATTTCTTCAGGTAAATAATTACAGACAGTAAAACCTTTTGAGTAATGAGAAACGGCGGCCATAGTTGGTTCTAATTCTTATTTTATACAAATCATTTGACTTTCTTGTAATGTAATTATGTACATTTATGTTTGAGGTAAAGAAATCATTAAATATATCAAACATAAATAAGCTAATAACTAAAAACATTTATTCGGTAAATGAATCTTGAGTTCATGGAACATCACTGAATCCAATTTTAGTATCTGATTTTAAATTAAGAGAATAGGTTTGGAATATAACTGAGTATTTTCTATTTTCATATCTTAATTTCAATAGCTCGATATTAGAATAATAATATTTATTTCATTTTATTTTATTTGGCTTCGCCTATATCATGATATACTAACAAGATAAATTAGAAGTAGGCAGGACAACCACGACAATAATAATCATATTAATGCCAAAGCCGAGTGTTGTATTATATATAAGTCGCCAACAAAGATGGCAAGTGATGATTCTTCTCATCGTGGACTTACCTGTTGCTGCAGATCCTCCAATCAAAGCAAGAAACAACACCAAAGTTGAGAGCATCTTGATACAACTAGAAAAAGAGTGTCAAATATTCGTTATTCTCTAGGAATACGACGACTCTTTGTCGTTCAGGAGAGTTGTGGTGATTCCAGGTATCTGCACGGGCTTAAATATATGTGAAACCATTAATTGATGCTAATTAATCTGATTCACTTTCATCCAATCACATTCGGTCTCTAAGCTGAATAGTAAGACGCCATTTTGAATGTTAAATATTCGCGAACGCCCTGAGAAACATTCAAACATACATATTATGACCATCTTGGTCTATATTTTAGACTCCTTTTCTGAATTAGTGTAACCCACTTTACCTTTCAATAGGATAGGATATTTTACTGATGAGTCGTGTGCTGCACCTTTCCAAAGCAAAGCAATTCTCTTAGAGTCAGACTTGTCTCGTGTTCAAACGAGAATAACAAAAGTGTGAACACGTGATAAAATAAATCTAATGTTGGTTTGTAGGTTGGATAATTCATGACAAAACTTTTTGTATCTTCAACCTGGCGTTGTTCGATTTTGTTTGCTTTGCGCGAGACTGTTTTACTGTCGCGAAATAGTTTTAACATTATTGAAAACGATTTTTAAAACCGAACGGATCCGCCGAATCATGCCTGATGCTCGCACAATAAAAATACAGATGTAATGTGTAATTTCTATCAAAGATCTAGATTGGACTGTTCGGCAGGCAACTGTTTTGACTTCACTAAACATTGTGTGTTTTTCAAGCCTTCGATTCGAGTCGCTCGGGTTTTAAAAACCTAAGATTTTCCATATGGAAACAGATATGATTCAGCCAAGCGATGACCTAACATTCAAACCGTACGTACAACACGTGGAAGAAAATATGGATCATATTTGCGTCCAAGGCCGGTGAAGCGGTTCGAATGTCTGAGTTTTCGAATGTTTTATTGCAAGTTTCATTAATGCATATTTCATTAATGTATATTTTGGGATAGCAAAGGGTGTAGTTAGTTAAAAACAAGGAACCACCTGAAACCACCTCTAGTAATTTTGAATTTGAACAAAAGCAGAAATGACACAGAGCTCGTGGTTGCTTTGCCAAAATCGATTAAAATATGTGCAATCTAGCGACTAGCTGACCATCATCAGTACCGTCTAGGAGTATCGTGTCTACATACCTCGTTTGACTGAAGATGATTCCCCAAGTGATGATCTTTTTGTAACGGGAAACAATCAGTAGACTAAAGAATTAATTTGCAAACTATTCAATTTATTTTCTATAAATTGGCAAACCAAATAGAATTGGCTGCTATTATCTCACGTTGGAACTAAGTTCGAAGCCAATTCTATAAAGTTCTATAACCAGCATTATAAAGTTTTCCAGTAACCACCTGTTGCAAGTAATTTATTATTCAATACTTGTAGTCATAACGTGTGGAGACTTCTGATCCCTAGCGATATGACCAGTGCCAAAGCTTACTTGTACCAGCTTAACTTTCTTGTATCGGCCAATAATCCTCCCTCTACGTTACGTTATCTTTTAGCATGTGTTTCATGTTCAATTATGATTGGCTTAGGATGGTACGCAATGTAACTTTAGTGATTATATATGCATATTATACCTGTATTATTAGTCAACGTTGTAAGTTAGGATGATGTTATGTGTCGAGTTATTTTGATTTAGATGAAATTTTTTTTTTTGAACGCGCGTATTGAGCGCCAAAAACCAATAGCATGGAGAATACGTTTTGTACAAGGCTAAAACTGCTTTAGCAAAGAGTTCAAGTGTGATGGTTTTTGACCGGTAGAAGTGAAATTAGAGTGTTAGGCCAAAGTGAAAACTTGACTTGAAAACTGTCCATATGGGTTAGATCTGATATTTACTATTATTAATTGCTGTTGTTTTCCCCTGAATTACCTCAAATTTGAAGCAAAAAGCAGGAAAATGGCTTTGTACAACGCTAAAACAGCTTTTGGCAGACATGTTACTTTGTTTTTAATAGTTTGTGCTTAGTTAAAATAAAATTAGAGTTTTAATCCAAAGCGAAAATAGAAAGTCAAACTGTTCAAAAGGGCTCGTTTTAAGGCGCTTTTGAGCAATTATTCCCCGAATTAGTGGAGGTGAGTAGTGGTGGACTGCCTCGTTACTTCAAGTCTCGTACTTAGTCGTACTAGGGTATTTGTACGGACACACGCTGAGTGAGTTGCCACTACCAAAGCTAGTCACCCCAAAGATTGAGTAAGGCCTAGTTCAGACGTCGTGCTAATCATGAGCCGTTCTCATTTCAAGCAATAGATAACGAGGTGGCTTCTTTTGAAGTAATAAGCCAGGTCAGAGTTTAAGGATGACCGTGATTCCTGGAACCGAATCGGGATAAAATCCAACCGGAAGTTGAGTTTCGCCATACATTTACTGTAAATCTGCTAGAAACTTAGGTGAAAATATCAGTCGTTTAATTGCGTGCCTTAGTTAGACTCTAAGAAATATTTACTCGACTAATGGTGAGTGTTTAAGACATAATGCGCCTTTGTGAGCCAATATTTGGTTTTGACTGAGTAATGACTAGAGATTCGCCCGCCATGACACACCGGGACACTTGAATATTTCCTGATAAACTATAATTAACTTTATATTTAGATGAGGATTTGTGCATTTACCACTGCAGTCACAGTACTTATCAACTCATAAACTGCCATAATAAAAGCAAATGTAACTGATTGCCGTGTCTGTCTTTTAATACTTGCCTTCCTCCTTTCGTCCTTCACCATTGATAGCAAATATTGACACTGGAAGAGAGTGGATTAAACTGGTCTCAGAAAAGATCCAACAAACTGGGAAAAATGATTCACGAATATGTTCTGCACATTTTGTCGATGGGAAACCAATTAACCGAAATAAATCCTCAGTATTCCTTCAATAGTTCCTTCGTCTCCTCTACAACAACATGCAAAATGCACAAATCCTCATCTAAAGATAAAAGTATAGTTTATCAGGAAATATTCAAGTGAATTTAAAACTATCAGGCAAGTTTCAGTGTCCCGGTGTGTCATGGCCAGGCGGGCGAATCTCTAGTCATTACTCAGTCAAAACAAGACCATCAATAATCGTGTTCTTTTTGTCCTGACACTCAAATATTGGCTCACAAAGACGCATTATGTCTTAAACACTCACCATTAGTCGAGTAAATATTTCTTAGAGTCTAACTAAGGCACGTAAACGACTGATATTTTCACCTAAGTTTCTAGCAGATTTACAGTAAATGTATGGCGAAACTCAACTTCCGGTTGGATTTTATCCCGATTCGGTTCCAGGAATCACGGTTATCCTTAAACTCTGACTTGGCTTATTAAGAACGGCTCTTGGAAAGTACGGCGTTTGAACTAGGCCTAAGCTAAAATTGGATTTAGCGAGTAGTCATAAAAATCTTTCCGTAACACCTCTATTAAAGGGACACAAGGGGACGGGGACACTTTTTGAGCGTCCCGAGCTAGTGCTATTTTAACTGCTCCATTAAGGGGAGAACTCCTAATTGGCTAATGAATACAAAGCTAGTGCTATTTTAACTGCTCCATTAAGGGGAGAACTACTAATTGGCTAATGAATACAAAGCTAGTGCTATTTTAACTGCTCCATTAAGGGGAGAACTACTAATTGGCTAATGAATACAAAGCTAGTGCTATTTTAACTGCTCCATTAAGGGGAGAACTACTAATTGGCTAATGAATACAAAGCTAGTGCTATTTTAACTGCTCCATTAAGGGGAGAACTACTAATTGGCTAATGAATACAAAGCTAGTGCTATTTTAACTGCTCCATTAAGGGGAGAACTACTAATTGGCTAATGAATACAAAGCTAGTGCTATTTTAACTGCTCCATTAAGGGGAGAACTACTAATTGGCTAATGAATACAAAGCTAGTGCTATTTTAACTGCTCCATTAAGGGGAGAACTACTAATTGGCTAATGAATACAAAGCTAGTGCTATTTTAACTGCTCCATTAAGGGGAGAACTACTAATTGGCTAATGAATACAAAGCTAGTGCTATTTTAACTGCTCCATTAAGGGGAGAACTACTAATTGGCTAATGAATACAAAGCTAGTGCTATTTTAACTGCTCCTAAGGGGAGAACTACTAATTGGCTAATGAATACAAAGCTAGTGCTATTTTAACTGCTCCATTAAGGGGAGAACTACTAATTGGCTAATGAATACAAAGCTAGTGCTATTTTAACTGCTCCATTAAGGGGAGAACTACTAATTGGCTAATGAATACAAAGCTAGTGCTATTTTAACTGCTCCATTAAGGGGAGAACTACTAATTGGCTAATGAATACAAAGCTAGTGCTATTTTAACTGCTCCATTAAGGGGAGAACTACTAATTGGCTAATGAATACAAAGCTAGTGCTATTTTAACTGCTCCATTAAGGGGAGAACTACTAATTGGCTAATGAATACAAAGCTAGTGCTATTTTAACTGCTCCATTAAGGGGAGAACTACTAATTGGCTAATGAATACAAAGCTAGTGCTATTTTAACTGCTCCATTAAGGGGAGAACTACTAATTGGCTAATGAATACAAAGCTAGTGCTATTTTAACTGCTCCATTAAGGGGAGAACTACTAATTGGCTAATGAATACAAAGCTAGTGCTATTTTAACTGCTCCATTAAGGGGAGAACTACTAATTGGCTAATGAATACAAAGCTAGTGCTATTTTAACTGCTCCATTAAGGGGAGAACTACTAATTGGCTAATGAATACAAGGCCACAAGACAATAGATTAGATTTTGTAGGACTCAAATAGCAAGTGATGACAGCTCTCAATGCTGCAGTGCACTTGAATTGCAAAAGTAATTGTCTGTAAAAAATTTCAAGAATGAATATTATTACAATGATTGGTAGTCATATAATTACCGGGCTAAACCAATCTACAAGCGACAAGCCAAATCGCAATTTAAACAGTCAAAAGTTGCTGTTGTTAGGCCAAGTCCAGACGTCGTGCTAATCATGAGCCGTTCTCATTTCAAACAATAGATAATGAGGCGCAGCTAGGCTTCTTTTGAAGTAATAAGTAATTTAGTTGTATCAGTTGTAAAGTGCTTTGTAAGTTGTCCATGTAAAAGCGCTATATAAATAAAGTTATTATTATTATTATTATTATTATTATTATTATTATAAGAATGACTCTTGGAAAGTACGGCGTTTGAACTAGGCCTACACTGTAAGCTACAATGCTTAAATCATGCATTTGACTGTTGAATAAATAAATGGCTACATTCCAAGCAAAGAAAACAGGCATTTATGTTTAGATGGTTAATTATTAACAAACCCCGCCCAACCTCTATTCGGGGGAAACTTTCCCTGATCCCGAGCTGGGGTGTCCCCTTACAGCTAAGTTACGTCACGCGTGACCAGTAAATCGGAACATTCAAATGAAGCCTTGAAGTCTAGACTCGAGTCTCGAACATTCAGACAGAAAAATCAAATCTCCACTAAATATTTTCTCAAAAACGTTCATAAAATTAAAATTAAATTAGATGAAAATTTGTGCCAGCTAAGCCTACATCACAACAGCCTGAGTAAACAGATATCTGATACTTTTTTCTTATAGATATATTCGTGGAGATTTGATTACTGGTCACGCGTGACGTATCTTAGCTGTAAAGACTCTCCGTCGACCGACATGCTTTGCGGGCGCTCATCTTATTTTCGTATGATACGAAATTGATCTTTTTCTCGGTATGGAAGGTATGAAGTTATAATGTGTTCGCATCCTCTTCATCTACGAAGTTCTTATCAATTTCTTTCTCCGATAACATTCTCTAAAGTATCGTCTAAGTTTTGATTCTTCTATTTGTTTGAAATAAGAGCCGATTGTTTTAGAAGCTAGTCAAGATGGCGGCCAAACCTACAAGACGAGGTAGGCCCAAAAGACCAGTGATATACCTAAGGGAATCTCTCCGAGAACAGTGGAGAAGTAGAACAAATAGAAGGTTAGTTCCAAACTGTCGGATAGCGAATTTGCTGAAATTTTGCTGCAGTAAGTATTGGTTCCGTGCTGACCCTGAATTTCTGCCGCTACATGTATTTTCGATCTCGAATTAAATGTCCTATAAATAATGTTTTTTTCAGCTCCTGTCCAGCTAGCCTCCCAGAAGAAATAGGTGATGGTATTCAAAGCTTACTAAGCTTTCATCCAGACGAAGAAGAGTCGAGTCAACGCAATCAAAACAATAACAAACGCCCGCAAAGCATGTCGGTCGACGGAGAGTTTTTAATAGAGGATCCACTGTAGCATGATTTATATCACGAACAAAACAATGAGAACATGTCAAAAAACGTACAACAACAATACGACAACAACCACACTGCTCATTTTCTGAACTTACCTTCTTTAACGGTGAAAGTAACAGAATGTCCAGTATTTACCAGAGTTCCCTCTGCATAGCCGTATGGTTTTAGTAATTGGACGTTTGGTATGTAGCCATTCTTCACAGTATTAATTATTTCAACCGACTGGGTGTCGATATTTACGGGAGATTGTGAACGACCGTCACAGTTCTTGGACACGTGGCCCCAGTCTCTAGCTCCGTACACTTCAAGAAAGTCAATAAACAATTCAAAGATGTGAACAAAGTATGTTTTGGAAAATGTGTAAAATAAGTATGATAATTTTAATTAATTACTCCAGCTTCCTTCCTGTGGAAGGCCCGAGTCTATAAATGCAACCCGTCGTCGTTGTACGACCTCAAATGTGCAAATAGGTTCTACAGCGCATACGCCCTGCTATAATCATTATCTCAGATCTGATACCTATGATGACTAAGCACATTTCATCACAAGGTCCTTCCGGCTTAGTTTCATGACGAGGTGTCGACCTCTTTCTTCACAAACCTTGTTGGAGGAAGGTTATGCTCCCTTGTGAGAAGAAAAAAACATTTGAGCGAAGTATGTCTAATGTGCTCGTCTTGCATACAAACGCACACGCCGGGAACTCTGAAGCTGAAAAGAACTAGTGAACTACTCTGATTGCAAGAAAACAAAGACTGACGGATCTGAAAGTTGCCGAACGAGATTGCCGAGTGATCATAAACGAAGCAAAGTGCCATAATTCAATGTACGAAATCACCGAATGCTCTACAACTATGTTGTGTATGAAGAACAAAATGACATGTTGGAACCATCACACGAAGTATAATGACGATCAAATAAATTTTATTCACTCTCTATATCCTTGTATTTAAGATTTCGACCAGCGATATAAAAACACTGACAAGTGTAAGTACTTCAAAGGGGGACTAGCACGTAAAATACGTCCAAATTTAAATACTTTAAATCCTCTCAAACCGTGCCGTTATTATAATCTTTATGTTCTAAATAAACAAACTGTGAAATATGTTCCCAATATTCCAATGAGAAGTTCTATAAATTTGCGATTAACTTCACGTCCTCCATTAAAGGGGCAGTGTCAAGCCTCACGCATGCGCATTAAAATCAAAACAATAACACTCGGTTGAGAAGCCTACCTTGCCCGGTAGCGTGTTACAAAACTCCCCTAAAACCGTTCTAATCGCTAAATAAATGACCTACAAGACTCATGTAGATACTAATCTTTATTTAGAAAGCAATTTTAGAACTTCAATATATGAAAAGGATTGAATTCTAGATGTGAATTCACGGCGATATCATTTTCCAACGGTCGATCAAATAAAACACAGGAAGCCCAACACATAAGTAGATGGTGGGAAGCTCACCGGTTTACAAGTCGTTCTACGTGAGTTTTTCTCTTCAAAAGTCATGAACTGTACTGCACCTACGATTGATGATCAAGATTCCTTTGCAACCGACCAGAATTGATGGTTTACAATTCGGTTTTCTTCACTCGAGGATGATGGCGTCCTGGCTCTCAACGGCTGTTCGACACTTTTTTCAACCGCTTCAAAGTCAGTTCTAAGATGAAATATTCCCCACTAGGAATTGTTGAATATGAAGAACATGCTTTGAATTATTACTAGTGATCCTTTAGACGCTTGAACAAACATGATTAAGGTCGATGGAAACGGATTGAAAACATCGATAATAATAAAAGTCCACGGTGGACTTTTATTATTTCTCGCTTCTTCGTACCCAGGCTTACGCGGTCACATGGCTTGACACTGCCCCTTTAAACAGTTGTCGCCAGGAAGTGACGTCGCTTACTCAACCCCAAAAAACTAAAACAATGGTAACAAAATTATTTAAAGTGTCAATTGTATTTTAACAGACATTTCGGGCATAGCCCTTCATCAGTGTGATCAACCGTTGTGCTTACACGTGATTATAATTAAAGGCGCGCGCGCTGGCTAACAAGGATCGAATTTACAGTGAAATTGAAATTAAGGGTGTACAAGCTATAAAATTTATATATAATGAAAATTAATGTTCATTCCGCGAGGTTGTAATGTTCCTAGTTTATAAATCAGTTCCATTTCTCTCTAATATCCCTGATTGAATGACCACCTGAGCTAAAATGCTCTGCAACGGGAAAACCGGGAGTCTGTTTGCTTATATTGCGGAAATGTTCGGCAAAACGTTCTCTTATACTTCTACCGGTTTCCCCGATGTAGAGCTGGGGACATTGACAGCATGATAAAACATATATTACGTTCTCAGTCTTACACGTAAATTTCTCGCGAATGGTGTACGTCATCTTAGGGGCACGCACCTCAGTATCAGGTGTTATGTACTGACAGGTGTGGCATCTTGGATGTCTGCAAGCATTTGAACCAGCTTGCGAAGTAACGCAACCTTCGGTTGTGTGGACGAGGGTATCACGTAGACTTTGGTCGCGTCTGTAAGCGACAACAGGTGGATTTTCAAAAATCACCTTGGTCAAAGGGTCGTTGGATAATATGGTGAAGTGGTACGTGAGGACCAGGGGGACTCTCTCTTGCGTTTCGTTGTTTACTGACTCCCTGGGAACCAGAGCATCCCGTCTATCGATTGACATGATCTTCCGTAGATCATCATCTAAGGATGAGGACAGGTAACCACGGTGTATACGAAGAAGGTCTTCATTTCAGTAGATCTGGCCAAGAAGTCGTTGTTTACCGTAGAAACTGGCTGTATGGAATGCTGCGCTTGCAATGGCTAGGGTGTGAAGAGTTGCAGTGAAGGTAGTTGTGGGTGGTTATTTCCTTGTAGAAGACTGAAGTTTGTAGCCTGTCATGGTCTATGCGTAGAGTGATGTCAAGAAATGGTAACTCGCGTTCTGTTATGGTGTGCGTAAATTGAAGGGCTGGGTTAAAGTTAAAGACAAAGTCAATAAACCCTTCCAGCTCCTCTCGGTTACATGATGCCGCTCCAACTACGTCGTCAATATATCGCCTGTATAATTGGGGTACAAATCCGGTATATTGACGAAATACTTGATCGTCAAAGTAGCCCACGTACAGACCATTACCAGGAATGTGAGACATTTTACTCCCGCGATATTATGACCAGCGGTCTACTGGCAGTCCGAAATTCTCCTCGAATTTATAGGCTCGGCACAGAGTACGAACGACTCACTCTTGGCAAATTTTGAAAAGAACACAGGAAACCCAATCCATGAACTATGAGTTTGAATTTCCCGCTTTTAGGAGCCTTCACCTTCTTTGAACAGCAGTATCGCACATAAAACTACCAGGCTACTAAGTTCTTGTAAAATGGCCGAATCAAACGGCGAAAATTGCTATATTTTGGGTGATTTCAGTTGGTGATTTCAGGACATTCAACAGCTCAGATGTTTGCTCAAGGCCTCCGAGAAATAGTGCTTTTTCACTTGTGCTTTGCGGCCTTTTATATCATCGAAATCATATCATTTTGACGGATTTAGACTTACTGTGAGTTGAGGCAATGTTTGAGATGTCGGCACCGATGGATCCATGCAATCATCGAAAGTTTAAAGCTCAGAAAGTAATGCAGGTAACACTTTTTTGCTCGAATAAGCCAGTTCACGCTGTCGGCTGCCATTTTGAATTAGGGCAAACTCGGCAAAATTGATAGAAATCTGGATCACTTTGACTTGCCGTAACTCCGCTCGATTTCGTTGGATTTTCAAAATGTAAACTTCGATAATCAGCAGGCATGCATATCAGTTGTTGGAGTGAAAATAAGACCAATGTATGTGTTTTAACTACCTTTTTCGAGTCAATCTTCTTTTCACGAATGGATCTTAAAATTTCGAGCTAATTTGCATATTTACGTGCCGAACGTTTTATTTTGAAAACAAAAATCTTTTTTTCTCGATTTGTAGCCTTCCAATACCCATCATATTATAGGACATAAATAACAAAGAACACATCGTTTCTAAAATGGTAAGTTTTTAAAAATCCAACGAAATCGAGCGGAGTTACGGCAAGTCAAAGTGATCCAGATTTCTATCAATTTTGCCGAGTTTGCCCCAATTCAAAATGGCGGCCGACAGCGTGAACTGGCTTATTAAGGGGCATGTATTGTCAAGATTCGTTGTTGTTTTGGATCCATTTTGCGTCCAGTAGAATGAATTAAACGATGCAAAAATGTTCACAGAATATGTTATAAGGACTATATTTTACATCTGGAGTTCGGCACCTAAAATTCAAAGCTGTATAAATGTCAAAATTTCAAATTAAGTTTGAAGTCCCATACATTTCTTTGTGTTGTTGAGCGGCCATTTTGAAATGTCCATCCGTACTGAAAACTAATACCGTGACGTCAGATGTCCGTAATTTCTGGTAATGATGCATAATTCGATCCCATTTTGGTACCCATGGCAACTCCTCCAGTCTGATGATAAATTTGACCATTGAATGAAAAAGCATTAAGGGTTAGAACAAGCTCTGCCAGCCGCGTAAGGGTATGAGTGGGAGGTTCCTTCACTGGGCGTTGATCCAAATAGTATGTTAAGGACGTTCGCGGGCAAAAAAACTATACATTTTTTTTCCCTGAAACTTCGTATGGTGAAATAAGATCATATAGAAGCTAAATGAGCAAATAAAAAATGGGGGTCACCAACTTCGCTATGGAGCCAGATTGCTTCAAAGTACGCCCTTTTTCTGATCGAAAATTACGTGCGTCGAAAGTCGAGAATGACAGGTATTTTTTTGTAGAAAAACTAAACGGATTGCTAAAATTTTCCTCAAATGGCTATCCGAAGAGTTTATAGAATAAAATTTTGTACAAAGATTTGTGAATATATAGAAAAAACTTGTAGTTTTTGGCTCATATTTACAGTCACCACGTAGCCATCGACGACTCTTTCGCGTGAAGGCGTAGGTTGAAGTTTTCATCTAAATTCGTGTTTTTATCGAAATCTATCCATGTTTTTTTCTTTAAATTTGGTACATGGCGAGCTTTTATGATTCTTTGTAAAATCACAAAATAAAAAATGGAGGTCACCGGTATCGTTCTCGAGATATTTGCCGTTGAAAATCGTCTACGTAAATGCGTGACTGGCTGCCATCTTCGACATGAGGAAAAAGGACTGGACCGAGATGATTCGAACCTTGATTTTATGCGCAGAAAAGATGCGCGTGAACAATGCGCGCGAATGTCCTTATGGCTTGAAAATCACCGTCCCCGGGGGGGGGGGGGGTACTCCCTTTGTCCAAGTGGTAGGGGTGTTCGGCGGCCCTTTTAGGGTTGAAAATATTTCCTGTGTGTACCTTTTAGGGTTCCGACACAAAAGTCAGTTACGTAACACGAGTCCGTACCTTTTAGGGTCAATTGAACAGAAGAAAGATATTTTCCAGTCACTGATTAACGATATCAGCACAATCACTTTTTCCGGCGCCATATATGGCCGTACCTTTTAGGGGTCGAAATGAACATGGCTTCAACAGCTCTTGTAATTTATGCGTACCTTTTAGGGTCGTTTTCAAAACCGACCGCCGATCACCCCTACCACTTGGACAAAGGGAGTACACCCCCCCCCCCCCCCCCCCCCCCCCCCCCCCCCCCCCCCCCCCCCCCCCCCCCCCCCCCCGGGCCACCGTCATTAGGGATCACAGTGTAAAGGGACTTAATTTGATGTCCATGGTTATCGTTGGTATCTTTCACATAGCTGGGCAAGCTTTTGACAAAAGGCGCCATTATTTCATCCAAAAACCCGGAGATGTGTTGTGTGGGGCAATTACATGCCGAAACAATGGGCCTCCCTGGGTTGTTGGGTTTGTGTGTCTTTGGCAGAAGGTAGAAGCGTGACGTACGGGCAGAAGTAACGATGAGATGTTTTGCTGAGGGTGGGAGTTCAAAACTTAGACGATACTTTAGAGAATGTTCTCGGAGAACGAAAAAGAACTTCACAGATGAAGAGGATGCGAACAGATTATAACTTGATACCTTCCATAGCGAGAAAAGGATGAATTTCGTTTCATACGAAATTACGATGAGCGCCCGCAAAGCATGTGTGGCATAAGTCAGTTAGCACTCTTCACTTCTCCTCCACCCTCCCCCACTCCACTGCCTGATGTTTTTATTCGTGTCCCTAGTCCTTGCAAGAAATACAAACAAACCACACGTCGAGTTAAGCTAATAAATGTTTAATTATCTCTAATTGCAGTTTTCCGGTAGACGTAGTTTTGGATTAAAACAATGGTAAACAAAATTATTTTAAGTGTCAATTGTATTTTTACAGACGTTTCGGGCATAGCCCTTCATCAGTAGTTTTGGATTACTTGGCCTCGTAGAATTCCACTTTGCGCTTGTTGAGCTTTTGTGTCGGTCTGTAGTTGTTGCACAGCCTGTAATCGTTCTGAACAGCATATTTCGTCTGAATTCGTCTGAATAGCATCAGCTGAAATAATATAACAGTATTATTATATTCTGAAGAAACTTCTGAACCAATCTCAGCGAAACCCGACATCGTTCCCTGGACCCTCCCTTCGGCAAGATCTTCGTGTAGCTGCACAAATCGTCCTAGCTATTACATAAAAACAATACATAGAACGACAATAGAACTACAGCCAGGACTTTTGTGCAGCTATACACGAAGACCTGGCAATCCGTTCGATACCAGGCTCTTGCATCACACGGAGACTACACGGCCACGCTCGTTTCCCTGCCCTCCCTCTCACCGCACCGTGGTCAAATGTCTGAAAACACCCAAAGTTAAACAAATTACTTCAAAGTCCAGCTCTAAAATTCTTCAGGTTAACGATTATCTTATTTTCTATTAACCAGGAATTTACCTTTTTACTTTTTTATTGATCAAAAATGTTATTGGAGTTTGTAGTTACGTTTGGCAAACCAAAATGGTCGACTGTTTTTACATTCTTCCTTATTGTTGATGCAGGAGAAAGCTCGCGCATGCGCAGACGTTTGACCGCGGTGTGCCCTCCGTTACCGCCTGTTATGTATGTTACTTACCAAATATGGATGAATTTTGATTGGGTCTTTAAGAACAACCCATCGGACTGACTCAAAACATCCAGGGGTGGTGAGCGAACCTTTGTACGTATAGAATGATGCTGTGCCATCCTTAAGACTTGGTACTAAATCCTTCACACGCATAGAACTCATTGTGACTTTTTTACCTAAAAAAGATGAAAACGTTGATAAAGTACTTAATAACCGAGCGCGAGATCAGTACGCCAAATATCAGAACGAGGTTCGTACAAAATAAACACCGAGGAGGTCTGATATTTTCCTGTATACTGATCGAGCAAGCGAGGTTACTAGTAACGCCTGGTTTCCATATGATCGCTGCGATCGCCCAAAACCAAAAATGTCAATGAAATGATAAATGGCTTTGTATCTTGTTGTATTATATGTAGATAAAGTCATTTCAGGTAGTTTTATCCACATTAGACGCTGTTTTTATTATTTTTTTCCCTCAGTTCTATACAGTGACAAGGCAGGAAACTACGAGCGCTACCTCCAACGGCTACCGCTCGTTTTTTCCCCCTAAAATCCCTCACTGAATTCCCCCCCAAATCTCCACAGCACCAAAGGACGATGATGGGACATTCCCAAACTCTTACCTTGAGCCAAAAAATCGAAACTAACGGCATATTTTCTGCTCGTTTCATGCTCTGAACAATCCAATTTTGACTTCGTCTCAAGCGTGTTTCATCCCGTTAAACTACCATTTGCATGAAGTCACATGATCACGGCAAAACTGTGACGATGCACGACCCCCTTGGGGATTTTTTGGCTCAAGGTAAGAGTTTGGGAATGTCCCATCATCGTCCTTTGGTGTTGTGGAGTTTTTTTGGGGAATTGAGGGATTTTAGGGGTAAAAATAGAGCGGCAGCCGTTGGAGGTAGCGCTCGTAGTTTCCTGCCTTGTCACTGTATAGTACTGAGGGGGAAAAATAATAAAGACAGCGTAAAACTATACCTGAAATAACTTTATCTACAAATAATACAATTTACAAGATACAAAGCCATTTTTCATTTCATTGACGTTTTTATTTTTCTAATCGTTAGGTTCACTGCAGTACATGTTTATTGCTTGGGCTGCCTGTGGTATATTTTTCATTTCAATGACGTTTTTATTTTTCTAATTGTTAGGTTCACTGCAGTACATGTTTATTGCTTGGGCTGCCTGTGGTATATTTTTCATTTCAATGACGTTTTTAGATTTTGTTTTTAGGTTCACTGCAGTACATGTTTATTGCTTGGGCTGCCTGTGGTATATTTTTCATTTCAATGACGTTTTTATTTTTTGAATTTTTAGGTTCACTGCATGCAGTACATGTTTATTGCTTGGGCTGCCTGTGGTATATTTTTCATTTCATTGACGTTTTTATTTTTCTAATTGTTAGGTTCACTGCAGTACATGTTTATTGCTTGGGCTGCCTGTGGTTCAGCGATTCGCAGAGATCCTGTCGTCTTTTCCAAACATAGTAGGATTTCTACGATTCGCTGAACATGGTTTTGGGCGATCGCAGAGATCATATCATGGAAACCAGGCGTTAGTTGTTTATTATATGGCATTTTTAATCGAGGTGAGGTTATTTTTGTCGTGAAAAAAAATCCGTATTCGTCCACGGACATTACCGGAGAATCGTGTCCGCTAAACAACCAATCAGATCGCGCGATTTTACCGGGATTAGCTTGTGCCATGCAATAATGTTATTTATTATTCAAACTTCATACACTGTACTAAATTGTGGCTTCTGATTGGCTAAAATCGATCATGTGATCATGTGTCATCTGATGATAACGCACGGTGCAGCGGTGTCATGGCGGCTGTTGATCCTGACAAAGACAGGTTTAACCAACTAGCTAAAGACGAAATAGACGAAATAATAGCAGGTACGCAGCCTAAAACGACTGTTCGTCAAACTCGTTGTGGAGTTTCAGTGATGAAAGGTAAAAAACGAACCTAATTATTATTCAAAACAAGCACTTTTTGCCGTCGGCCTCGGCTATCAGTCTGTTCTTGTTCGTTGAGTGAAGAAGCTCAGAGCTAAGGTGGTTCCCGCATAATGAATGACCGGTTTGCCGTATTTTTTAACTCGCTCGCTCCGCGTCAATATTGCTTGGATTTTATCGTGCTTTAACACAAATACTAATTCAACCATTCTGCTTTTGGACGGTTTATTCAAAATTATCATTGTAAGCCGCGTTTGTGAATGCCAGCTGATATTCAAACGACACTATTTCCACTAAAACTGCTGCCAAAAACATATTTACGTCCGCGACATCAACTCTATTGTTATATTAGTATTTACCAAATCAGTGGGTAGCAATTTTGGTGCGTTTTGATGATCCCGTAACTCGGAATAACCTTGGCTATTTCACTGCTTTCCCGAGATTCAAAATGGCGTCTCGTTTCGCTACAGTCTCCGAAGCTGACATTTTAATAAACAGCGGCTTAATCCAACTGCTTTGGTAAATACTAAAACAACGGTAAGTAACCGATTGTACAGTACATACCTACAGGTACATATAAGTATCTAAGAATACCAATAGGACCACCCAATATCCCGATAAGTAACCGATATTTGTACAATATATATAATACATACCGACAAATAAGTATCCAAGAATACCAATAGGACCACCCAATATCCCGATAAGTAACCGATATTTGTACAATATATATAATACATACCGACAATTGTAGTAAGTATCCCTTTTTGAAGAATGACAATAGGACCACCCAATATCCCGATAAGTAACCGATATTTGTACAATATATATAATACATACCGACAAATAAGTATCCAAGAATACCAATAGGACCACCCAATGTCCAACGATAAGTAATCGATTGTACAGTACATACCTACAGGTACATATAAGTATCCAAGAATACCAATAGGACCACCCAATATCCCGATAGTAATCGATTGTAGACTGTACATACCTACAGGTACATATAAGTATCCGAGAATACCTTTTGTGCACCACCCATCATCCCGATAAGTAACCGATTGTACAGTACATACCTACAACATATAAGTATCCAAGAATACCAATAGGACCACCCAATATCCCGATAAGTAACCGATTGTACAGTACATACCTACAGGTACATATAAGGATCCTAGAATACCAATAGGACCACCCAATATCCCGATAAGTAACCGATTGTACAGTACATACCTACAGGTACATCCAAGTATCCAGGAATACCAATAGGACCACCCAATATACCCGATAAGTAATCGATTGTACAGTACATACCTACAGGTACATATAAGGCTATTTTTAGAATACCAATAGGACCACGAACAATATCCCGATAAGTAACCGATTGTACAGTACATACCCATGGGACATATAAGGATCCTAGAGTACCAATAGGACCACCCAATGCAACAGTTTTGTACATAGCGTTAGCGTGCTAAAAAAAGATTTGGACAACACATCAGTGATAAAATACAAATGAGCTGAACAAATTGGCGATTCCTTTGCTTTTCTGGGAGGCTCGTAAAAGCGTTCGAGTCGCTCCCGGTCAATATACCACAGGACTCCATGCAGAGAGAAGTAAAGACAGAAAGTGCACCGGAGAAGACTAGATAAAATAAATCTGAATTTCTTTTAAAAACTGAAAAAACATTCAGCTATAAATAGTGACAACCAATGAAAGGAAGATTGTCGATTTGATGATGTCACGTGGTTCATTTACTGCTTTCCCAGATACCCTTGTGTTAAAATTTCGCGGGATGATGATGTAATTAGATATAGCTAATTGCATAATCATTGTCGGGTTGAAAATCATAAATCCCATAGGAGGCTGAGACCGCAAGGATGGATGGGAAATCAGTTCATGGCCCGCATTAATACAGATATATTCAAAAAGTAGTTTTGAAGGTATAGAGCTCAGCTTGACTAAGATGCACAAGTCTGGATAAAAAGGTCGATGATTTGACGATGTTATTTGAGCTTTTTTTTCCCAGAATTCCTTTTGGTCATAGCTTTCATGAAATTAGGTGACAACGATTATGCAATTAGCTATATACTTATATCCGATTTAAAATGGTTTCTTATCGTGCTCTTTGCTTTGAACTAAAAGCGAACGAGTTTGAAATTATTAGTAAAACCAAGTGACGTCACAATGTGCAACATGTTTTTCTTGGAAAACAGAAAACAGAAAACTATGATATGTTCGTATATAGACCGAATGCAAAAATGGCTGCCAAATTTAAATAGTCATTGTTTTAGACTGACTAGCCTCGTGTCCATGTGAAATCTCTTTTGTGCAGCATCATGGACACGAGGCTAGTCAGTCAAAAACAATTGTGATTTAAATTAGCAGCCATTTTTGCATCAGTCGATCAATTCGCAAAGCCCGGAAAGCCTTTCTCCTAAGCTAATAATTTTACAATACTAGTATCGACGCTCTTCATATATATAATAACTGTACTATCAAGAAATCTGTGTTGTTTTCGTAGACCGGCTTACGGGGACTGGGCACGAGTTTAGTGGTCACCCTGTGTTCGCTTTCCAGTCTTTTTGGCCGTGTTCCAAAATGGCCGACAAAGTTTACATTCATTTACTCGAGTTGCTGTAAGTTTGGATGGATTTTTCGATAAAAATCGTACTTTTAAGCGAAAATTATTTACAGGGATTCCAAATATGGTAAGTACAATGCCCAAATATGGACATAGGAAAGCTGGCCGAGCAAACAGCACATTTTAATGGGGGATTTCTTCAGCGTTATTCTAAAGTACTACAGGACCGTAGCTGGTCATAACCAGATCCCAAGGATCCCTTGTTCAACCAGCGACAACCAGTTGTTTAGTGAATGAAGTTTATTTATCAAATCGGAATTATTTTCGATCGTTATACTAACCTTCTTAACTAACGTTCCTATCACCAACAGTCCGTCCTTTTTCTCGACTGCCTTTTTAAACTCTTTGTATTTTTTGTTGTAAAATACCATGTGAACCTGCAGTGAAAAATGGACGATGATATTAGATGCGCACTATATAAATATTTATTGTTGTTATTATCATTTTTTCTATTTTATTATTATTATTATCATATTATTATTATTATTATTATTATTATTATTATTATTATTATCATCATCATCATTATTATTATTATTATTATTATTATTATTATTATTATTATTATTATTATTATTATTATTATTATTATTATTATTATCATTATTATTATTATTATTATTGTTCCTACCAAACAAATCAAACGCAAATGAAGAATTGGTGTTTTAAAATTCCATTTTGTTGTTAATTGTTGTTGTTGTTGTTGTTGTTGATAGAAACAATATATACTTCGTTGCTGACTGTAACAACATGGCCGCCTTGCACTATTTGTTAATTTCATTATTTTAGCACTGGCGATCATGTTGTTGTTGTTGTTGTTGTTGTTGTTGTTGTTGTTGTCAGTATTGTTGTCTTCTTGTTGTTGTTGTTGTTGTTGTTGTTGTTGTTGTTGTTGTTGTTGTTGTCAGTATTGTTGTCTTGTTGTTGTTGTTGTTGTTGTTGTCTTGTTGTTGTTGTTGTCAGTATTGTTGTCTTGTTGTTGTTGTTGTTGTTGTTGTTGTTGTTGTTGTTGTTGTTGTTGTTGTTGTTTGTTGTCTTGTTGTTGTTGTTGTGTTGTTGTTGTTGTTGTTGTTGTTGTTGTTGTTGTTGTTGTTGTTGTTGTTGTTGTTGTTGTTGTTGTTGTTGTTGTTGTTGTTGTTGTTGTTGTCTTGTTTGTTGTTGTTGTTGTTGTTGTTGTTGTTGTTGTTGTCAGTATTGTTGTCTTGTTGTTGTTGTTGTTGTTGTTGTTGTCTTGTTGTTGTTGTTGTTGTTGTGTTGTTGTGTTTGTTGTTGTGTTGTTGTTGTTTGTTGTTGTTGTTGTTGTTGTTTGTTGTTGTTGTTGTTGTGTTGTTGTTGTTGTTGTTGTTGTTGTTGTTGTTGTTGTGTTGTCAGTATTGTTGTCTTGTTGTTGTTGTTGTTGTTGTCTTGTTGTTGTTGTTGTTGTTGTCTTGTTGTTGTTGTTGTTGTTTTGTTGTCTTGTTGTTGTTGTTGTTGTTGTCTTGTTGTTGTTGTTGTTGTTGTTGTTGTTGTTGTCAGTATTGTTGTCTTGTTGTTGTTGTTGTTGTTGTCTTGTTGTTGTTGTTGTTGTTTTGTTGTCTTGTTGTTGTTGTTGTTGTTGTTGTTGTCTTGTTGTTGTTGTTGTTGTTGATAGAAACAATAAATACTTCGTTGCTGACTGTACTAATCAACACGGCCGCCATGCACTATTTGCTATAAGAGTTTACCTCTGCTAGATATCGCTTATCATCAACAGTGTGTTCAGAACCACCTTCATCGGCGCCAGCAACGGTCGCACAGCCAAAGTGGAAATGAAATTGCTTGAGAATGTACTCCTTTTTATCGAACTTCACGGTGGCGCTTCCAGTCTCTTACAATTCAACAGAAGAAGAAGATAAACACCATATACTTGATTTGAACACTGCATTGCCATGGCAACGACACTTAAATGATAATAATCACCCGAGAAAGGTGAGATTTCTATGACTGTACTTTATTTGTGCCATTATTCGAACCTAATTTCAAAAAGAATAACAAGTAGTAAAACTTTAAAAACTGAGTTATGCCGCCATTTTGAGTCGATGAAGCGGGAATAGCCTCGTTTTCATGCGGCTAATTAAATATGCGCATAATTAACAATAGTATAACTAGTATAACAAGCACAGTACGTCCTACCGTTTACTTTATCCAAGGTGAATGTTGGAGCATGTCCGTTGTTTTCAATTGATCCGCTGAAGCCTCCGTCAGTCCTCTTACTTTTAAATTCGACCTTCAGAGGACCAAGCTTACTCTTGCCAGCCTTTTTGGTTACAATGTTGATGGGGGACTGGGCTTTGCCTTTTTCACAAGTTTTAGCCACTTTGCCCCATTCCTCTGGGCCATACACTTCGCCGACTACAGAAAGAAATCATTACATACATGATAGAGTATAAGACTGTGAAACATACCAGGTCCCTTGCTGTCAGGCGAGGTGTTCTCTCAGTACGCGACGTGAAAAAGATGTGCACATACCTCCATATGCTTTTCCAGTTTCGTGGTATCCCCAACGTTTGCCTACCAAAACAATAGCAGTTAGTACAGTTGAGCCCGCAGTTCAGCGGTTTTTAAATGAGAACACATATATAGAATCGAGGGTGGGTATGGTCGAAAATGTTACGTTGTACCACAGGCTTCCCATCCTCGACGTTTGTATATTTGTCTTTCGGGCTTCCTGTGTCGACTTTTCGCTTTGCTCAGTCGAAGGAAATCATAGAAGAGTTTGAAAATATGTTCTGAGAGCATCGTTTTTTGTATCAACAAAAAAATAAATGTTCACAAATAAAGGTTAGATACTTTATGAAGCTTTCTGAGTGGCTTGGGGGGCATTTTGGGCTGTCTATTAAAGGTGGGTTTGAGAGCGACTGAGTTGGACTTTGTTTATCCGTGTAGTAGAAATAGGCAACTCGGGCCGTCCAGACCACACACCTACCCTCGAATATCGCCCTGAAATCGGCACTTTTCCTTATCGCTCGCTGTTCAGCGTTTGGTACAAGGTAGAAGAAATATCAAGAAACCACTGATCCGAACTTGAAAAAAATCAAAGCAAGTTTTCCCATAGAAAAAAAATTCCGAATACCCAAAATGTGCAATCTTCCGATGATCTGTTTTAGCCTCCTAAAGCAGACGCGTGTCCAGTAGGAGGCTATGTTTGTTTCGGTTGTTTCTCCCTCCTCCCGGCTCTATATTTTGAGCCATTTCTCCCTCCTCCCTGATCCGTTCCTCTCCGCTCATAATGCAAAGTACAAACCATGAAATCAAAGTCTAGATGGTCGCGTTTCATCGGAATCGGCGGTAATGCAGACATGCGTCACATGCCACAAATAGTAAACAATCATAACAAAAGAAAAGAAAATATACATAAACTGAATACAGTAATAATAATAATATGTAAATGAATGTGAATTTATTTATTTATTTTTTGCTATTTCTTATTAGTAAAGTTGTATAGTATATTGATGTTGCGCTATTGTACATAGATAGGCGCTCTTGGACCGCCTTGGCGTCTGTTCGTACCTTTACCCGATGCATATGCAATCCCTAAAACCGCAGCCAGCAACACACATATCTTGGTGAGATGCATCTTGAGCAGCAACCTAGATTAAGAAATCATATTTTCGTTGGATATTTATCGGATAGCTATTGCAAGGAATGTTGAGAATTATTATTGAATCAGTTGGATCAATGCAATTAAGATCAGATGCCCATGCAGCGTTCATAACAGAGCGCGATCAAATGGCATCAGTTATTATTATTATTATTATTATTATTATTATTATTATTATTATTATTATTATTATTATTATTATTATTATTATTATTATTATTATTATTATTATTATTATTATTATTATTATCTGTCTGATAGTCTGATTAACGAAATATATTCTCATATTTACAACAATAACAATTTTACAATAACGTAAAGCCGAACTGATCTACACGAGAAGATTTTCCTTGACATGTTTTCCTTGACAAGGAAGACTTAATTGCTTGTGTAGACCACATCAAAAACATCGCCAATTTTTCCTTGTCAAGGAAAACTTGTCAAGGAAAACTTGTTCGTGTAGATGCGGCTTAACAGCAAAGCAATATCTTCAAGAAACTCTAGTATTTTCGGCTTCTGGGAGGACGTGTTACTGATTAGACCAGAGGGCCACCTGAAACTGATATATTATCTTATAAATAAGTTGTTATGTATATAAATACTTTCCGTTATTAAAATTAGTGGGTCAGTCAAGCCTGGCTTGTCAGACGGACATATAGTGTGTGATCATGACAAAATCATAGCGGCAGCCGCAGTTCTTAATTCAAGTGAAGGAACTTTAAATATGTTAATTATGTATTTTAAAAACATAAAATCATGGTCTCTTTTAATTTTTAATCAGCGTTTCACTATACAAGCTAGCATTCCTGATATCCATAAGTAGTTTTTGTCACCGCTCTATCTGGTCCGTGTTCAACTGAGATGGCGGCTGGCGGGGTCTTTCAAAAATATTATCGCCGAATTTTAAAGTCGGAAAATTCAACACCAATTTTAAAAGGCAATTGTAAAACACCCAAAACGAAAAGTAGAAATACAAAGTTGCTTTCAATGTCATGCGATAATTTCTAGCATTTTGGTTTAAAAAGCAGTTAAAAACTTCTATAGTTTTAATAAGGTTGTAATAATGGGCTTAGTTTCGTGTTGTCGAGTATTAAAGTACAATATTTCAATGAAATAACGCGGTTCAATTGCTCATTAATTGTATCAAGTGTTCCTATTGTTTGAATGGCCTTTCGTTTAATTGAGTCTCATGAATCTCACGATGACGTTTTTAATGAATTGAATCAGCGAGCAAATGCTTTTAACACAACGTATGATATCCTCCTGGCTTTTTTGAATTCTTTTTTTTCGTTGACAGTGAAAAAAACCTTACCTTTCAACTTGTATTCCTTGTGGTATGTGTCTTTGGAGTATTTTTTGTACAAGTGAGAAACCTACCATACCATGACACTCAAATGGCTTCCTTTCTGAACCAATCAAAAAAGCGTGCAAAAAAAGCTGCATCTCATCCAATCAAACTGTTTCAATACACGGCCGCAATGTAATGTAATGCAATGTAAACTTTCACTTGATAACGATAATTATCTAAAGCTTGTGGGATCGTGTGCTACAAAGTGAAAATATAACATAAAATATATAGAAAATATATGGAAAATATGTACCATTTTATGTCTAACTATCGCACAGCACGATACCATAACCCACTCGTACGAAAACAACTCGTAATGTTTATCTACGTAGTACCAGTACAGTTAAACAACCACTAGTTTTTCCACCAGCGCATTCTGAATAAATATTTTTCTTTCCTGATCCTTGAACTTGAAAGTTCATGTGGTAATTACCACAGGAAGCCCAGGCTTGCAGAGCTCACGGTCATGCAGTTTTTATTCGTGAATTTTATCATTGGATATTTTTAATCAATAATTTCAGACTGAAAATTCAAAAGTTGTGAAGTTGTAGCATCAGAACGGTCAATATAAATTAGAATTATGTCACTACCTGATGTATTCAACTGTAGTTGTGACTCAAACACTTCATTTGAGACAGTTTATAAACAACTGCCTTTTACTTGAAATATAAACCAAATCAGTCAAATCAGGTAATCAATAACGGCTCAGAGGAGTTTGGGGCGAGGGGGGACGGGAGGGGGAATAAGAAGGAAAGGTGAGCCTTACTTCCTCACATTCCCACGTGTAGCCGTTGACCACTCTGTGGAGGCGAAAGTGCGCGCGAAGCCTTCGGTTTTGGTATATTCGCTTTAGTTAATGTTCGAAAGAACTGAAGTTATCTTTTGATTTCACATTTGTTATTATATAGGCGGGGCCTACGTAATTTTTGGTCTCGTATTCAACTTTGGCTCAACGCGGAACTATGTTCCATATCAAAATCATTGTAGCATTTGCCTCCAATTAGTTTCCATGCTCACGCTCCCTCTGACATGATATAACTCAAAAGTCAAAATCACGTAAAAATTACAACATTTTGTGATTTTACTCGAAATGTTCGTAAATTACAACCTATTTGTATAGGTAATAGCATGGTTTGTAGTGATATTTGGGATAAATACACGAGTGATATTTCAAAATTGTTAACAAAATTTCACGAGCCGAAGGCGAGTCCTTGAAAGAAATACCAACAAACTTCACGTTAAGCTAATAAATGTTTATTTGATCTCTACTTATATTGCATCATTGCACACTTTAATGTTAGTGAAATAACAATATAACTGTACTACTTTAATGTTGTCAAGTTTTCTTGGGTTTCTTGGCCTTGTAGAATTCCACTTTGCGTTTGTTGAGCTTTTGAGTCGGTCTGTAGTTGTTACACAGCCAGTAATTGTACCTAACCACATATTTCGTCTGAATTACTCTGAATTGATCCATCTGAAATAATATAACAGTACATTTTGATTTTACTTATGGGCTCCTGAACAGTATTATTATATTATCCTGAATCTGAGCGAAACCCGACTGGCTCGTCCCCAGGGCACTCTCTTCTCGCTATTTTCAAAATGGCACACACTCGAGAGAAGACCCTAGTGCGAAACCCTCGGGTATTCCCACAGTAAATCTATTTGCAATCTTATGTATCCGGGCGGTGAGGGGTCGGGCGAGGTAACGAGCACACATTTTCATTGTGCCATGTGTGATGAAGAGTAGGATTGGTAACTATTTTCGGTACCAAGCTCTTGCATCACACGTAGACTA
Organism: Actinostola sp. cb2023; assembly: GCA_033675265.1. Lineage (NCBI taxonomy): Eukaryota > Metazoa > Cnidaria > Anthozoa > Actiniaria > Actinostolidae > Actinostola > Actinostola sp. cb2023. The sequence continues at coordinate 324,393 of JAUJYZ010001300.1, read as the reverse complement.
CACGGCCACGCTCGTTTCCCCACCCTCCCTAGCCTCTCGCCCGCCGCCTGTTAAGTATGTTATCTTACCAAATATGGATGAACTTTGATTGGCTCTTTAAGAACAACCCATCGAACTGACTCAAAACATCCAGGGGTGGTGAGCGAACCTTTGTACGTATAGAATGATGCTGTACCATCCTTAAGACTTGGTACTATGTTCTCCAATTTTAAGGACCGTGTCGTGATTGGTGTATCTAAAAATTGAAAACGAGATTCGATTGTAAAGTACATACCTACAGGTACATATAAGGATCCGAGAATACCAATAGGACCACACAATATCCCGATAAGTAACCGATTGTACAGTACATACCTACAGGTACATATAAGTATCCAAGAATACCAATAGGACCACCCAATATCCCGATAAGTAATCGATTGTAAAGTACATACCTACAGGTACATATAAGGATCCGAGAATACCAATAGGACATGCACCCATAATATCCCGATAAGTAACCGATTGTACAGTACATACCTACAGGTACATATAAGGATCCTAGAATACCAATAGGACCACCCAATATCCCGATAAGTAACTGATATTTGTACAATATATATAATACATACCGACATATAAGTATCCGAGAATACCAATAGGACCACCCAATATCCCGATAAGTAACCGATATGTGTACAATATATATAATACATACCGACATATAAGTATCCAAGAATACCAATAGGACCACCCAATATCCCGATAAGTAACCGATATGTGTACAATATATATAATACATACCGACATATAGACCCTATGCAAAACGAGTGAAGACTGGGAACGAGCACCACGAAATATAAATGATTTCAAAAAAATATTTCCATTACAAGAAAGACCATGTCTAAATAAGTAATTTGGTACATTTATGAAGTTACATGTTACATTAGTGTAGAGTTATAAGCATTTGAAATGTACCATAAACATGAAAACGAGGCTGGCCAGGCCTTGGGTCTCTTTTCCATACAAATCTTTCTAATTTCAAATAGCTGTAACTTGTTAGCTTTTTATCTTACAACACTAGCTAAGATTTGGCAATATCACTAGCTTGGGTACGCTCTTTCAAATGATAGTAATGGTGTCTTCTATAAGTGATGAACTAAGGTATCTCCTTTGCCACACCTTTTTGCATAGGGTCTATAAGTATCCAAGAATACCAATAGGACCACACAATATCCCGATAAGTAACCGATTGTACAGTACATACCTACAGGTACATATAAGTATCCTAGAATACCAATAGGACCACCCAATATCCCGATAAGTAACCGATTGTACAGTACATACCTACAGGTACATATAAGTATCCAAGAATACCAATAGGACCACACAATATCCCGATAAGTAACCGATTGTACAGTACATACCTACAGGTACATATAAGTATCCAAGAATACCAATAGGACCACCCAATATCCCGATAAGTAACCGATTGTACAGTACATACCTACAGGTACATATAAGTATCCAAGAATACCAATAGGACCACCCAATATCCCGATAAGTAACCGATTGTACAGTACATACCCACAGGTACATATAAGTATCCAAGAATACCAATAGGACCACCCAATATCCCGATAAGTAACCGATTGTACAGTACATACCTACAGGTACATATAAGTATCCTAGAATACCAATAGGACCACCCAATATCCCGATAAGTAACCGATTGTACATTACATACCTACAGGTACATATAAGTATCCAAGAATACCAATAGGACCACACAATATCCCGATAAGTAACCGATTGTACAGTACATACCTACAGGTACATATAAGTATCCTAGAATACCAATAGGACCACCCAATATCCCGATAAGTAACCGATTGTACAGTACATACCTACAGGTACATATAAGTATCCAAGAATACCAATAGGACCACACAATATCCCGATAAGTAACCGATTGTACAGTACATACCTACAGGTACATATAAGTATCCAAGAATACCAATAGGACCACCCAATATCCCGATAAGTAACCGATTGTACAGTACATACCTACAGGTACATATAAGTATCCAAGAATACCAATAGGACCACCCAATATCCCGATAAGTAACCGATTGTACAGTACATACCCACAGGTACATATAAGTATCCAAGAATACCAATAAGACCACCCAATATCCCGATAAGTAACCGATTGTACAGTACATACCTACAGGTACATATAAGTATCCTAGAATACCAATAGGACCACCCAATATCCCGATAAGTAACCGATTGTACAGTACATACCTACAGGTACATATAAGTATCCAAGAATACCAATAGGACCACACAATATCCCGATAAGTAACCGATTGTACAGTACATACCTACAGGTACATATAAGTATCCAAGAATACCAATAGGACCACACAATATCCCGATAAGTAACCGATTGTACAGTACATACCTACAGGTACATATAAGTATCCTAGAATACCAATAGGACCACACAATATCCCGATAAGTAACCGATTGTACAGTACATACCTACAGGTACATATAAGTATCCAAGAATACCAATAGGACCACACAATATCCCGATAAGTAACCGATTGTACAGTACATACCTACAGGTACATATAAGTATCCTAGAATACCAATAGGACCACTCAATATCCCGATAAGTAACCGATTGTACAGTACATACCTACAGGTACATATAAGTATCCAAGAATACCAATAGGACCACACAATATCCCGATAAGTAACCGATTGTACAGTACATACCTACAGGTACATATAAGGATCCTAGAATACCAATAGGACACCCAATATCCCGATAAGTAATCGATGTAAAGTACATACCTACAGGTACATATAAGGATCCGAGAATACCAATAGGACCACCCAATATCCCGATAAGTAATCGATATTTGTACAATATATATAATACATACCGACATATAAGTATCCAAGAATACCAATAGGACTCAATGCCAAGTCAGTAGTTAGGTACGTGCTGTTACTGTGCTATAAAAAAATGAAAAGCAGTACATAACTTATCATTCTCATAACATCAGTCAGAGGCGTAAATGATAATGTTTCTATTCCATGGCCTCAAATGGAAGCCCTAAAAAGAGCTTTGTTTATCGTGGAGCGTGTTTATGGAACAGTCTCTCCTCTAAAGCCAAGCAGGCCACCACCTTAAGATCCTTCAGCAATAATATTTAACTATCAATATTTATATTTTAACCTCTATATATTCCATATATTACAATAATTAGGTAGAATTATCTTTTTACACGGCTCAAAGGGAGAGCACTTGTAATTAATTTTAGTGATTCCGTGTTTAAATAAAGTTCATTCATTCATTCATTCATTCATTCATTTCAAAAACACACATCAGTTAATTAAGATGCAAATGCTCTGAACAAATTGGGATTTCTTTGCTTTTCTGAGAGCTTCGTAAAAGCGTACCAGTCCATCACCAACAGACCGTACATTGATTCCATTTTTTACATATTGTCAGTTTGTTTACATTGCATTGCATTGTTTGTATTGTTTGCATTGTTTGTATTGTTTGCATTGTTTGTATTGTTTGCATTGTTTGTATTGTTTGCATTGTTTGTATTGTTTGCATTGTTTGTATTGTTTGTTTGTATTGTTTGCATTGTTTGTATTGTTTTTGTATTGTTTGCATTGTTTGTTTGCATTGTTTGTATTGTTTGTATTGTTTGCATTGTTTGTATTGTTTGCATTGTTCTGTATTGTTTGCATTGTTTGTTTGCATTGTTTGTATTTTGTATTGTTTGTTTGCATTGTTGTTTGCATTGTTTGTATTGTTTGCATTGTTTACATTGTTTGCATTGTTTGCATTGTTTGTATTGTTTGCATTGTTTGTATTGTTTGCATTGTTTGTATTGTTTGCATTGTTTGCATTGTTTGCATTGTTTGCATTGTTTGCATTGTTTGCATTGTTTGCATTGTTTGCATTGTTTGCATTGTTTGCATTGTTTGCATTGTTTGCATTGTTTGCATTGTTTGCATTGTTTGCATTGTTTTGCATTGTTTGCATTGTTTGTATTATTCATTGTTAAGGCCTGGGTTTTGGGTAAAACACTCAAATTTGCCTTAATTGCGTTTGGAACAGAAAAACAAAACGATTTTCGGCGGCTACATAATATATCTCATGAACCTTAACATTTTGGTACGTATTTCAAAATAAGGGATGGGTCACGTGACCTGCTACGTCACAAAACACGTTTTTCAATATGGGGAGACGGAGACAAAAGGTACCAAAGTTTTTTTTGTGGTTTTTACCTTTGCTTTCGTGTCGTTCTTATGAATCTGCCTTAACACCTGGACCATCATTCATTTTAAAGGAGATATTATGTAAAATAGGTCATTGTGACTAGATTTTTTCTATTACGTTAAATATCTCCTTAAATGAGAATGATGGTCCAGGTGTTAAGGCAGATCCATAATAAGGACATTAAAACAAAGGTAAAAAACACAAAAATAACTTTGATACCTTTTGTCTCCATCTCCCCCCAAATTTTGTTGTGACGTTTGCAAAACATTGTGTTAATGTTTCACGTGACCCATCCCTTTTGAAATTCCTACCAAAATGTTAAGTTTCATGAGTTATATTATGTAGCCGAAAATCGTTTTGTTTTTCTGTTTGCATACACAATTAAGGTTAATTTAACGTTTTATTGGGAATTCTTTTGCATCCCAGGCCTTAACATGCTTGAGTTGTTTGCATTGTTTGCATTGTTGTTTTTGCATTGTTTGCATTGTTTGTATTGTTTGCATTTTTTTGCATTGTTTGTATTGTTTGCATTGTTTGTATTGTTTGCATTGTTTGTATTGTTTGTATTGTTTGTATTGTTTGTATTGTTTGTATTGTTTGTTGTTTGTATTGTTTGTATTGTTTTTTTATTGTTTGTATTGTTTGTATTGTTTGTATTGTTTGTATTGTTTGTATTGTTTGTATTGTTTGTATTGTTTGTATTGTTTGTATTGTTAAAGGATTTGTATTAGGTTTGTATTGTTTGTATTGTTTGTATTGTTTGCATACATTGTTTACAAATGTTTGCATTGTTTGCATTGTTTGCATACATTGTTTACATGTTTGTATTGTTTGCATTGTTTGCATACATTGTTCAGTTACATGTTTGCATTGTTTGTATTGTTTTGCATACATTGTTTACATGTTTGCATCAGTTGTATTGTTTGCATTGTTTGTATTGTTTGCATTGTTTGTATTGTTTGCATTGTTTGTATTGTATTGTTTTGCATTTTGTATTGTTTGCATTTTTGTATTGTTGACTTTTGGATTGTTTGTCGTTTGTATCGTTTGTATTGTTTGTATATGTTTACTTGTCTTGTAACCTTTATTGTTTGTATTGTTTGTATTGTTTGTATTGTTTGTATTGTTTGTAGTTAAATTGTTTGTTTTTTGTATAGCTTCTATAATCTTTGTATTGTTTGCGTCTAATTTTACATGTTTGCATTGTTTGCATCTGGCATACATTGTTTACATGTTTGTATTGTTTGCATTGTTTGCATACATTGTTCAGTTACATGTTTGCATTGTTTGTATTGTTTGCATACATTGTTTGTAGATTTGCATTGTTTTTGAATTGTTTTTTATTGTTTCCATTGTTTCCATCGTTTTTGCATTGTTTTTATTGTTTCCATTGTTTTGAATTGTTTCCATTGTTTTATTGTTTGAATTGTTTTTGCATTGTTTTTGCATTGTTTCCATTGTTTGCACTGTTTAAAAGATATAGGATAAAGGATAAACCGTAATGGTTTTTACTTGTCTGAATCTAAGATTTAGGTTACAAGACAAATAGTAAACGTAGCAGATCGAGACTACACGATATTTCAACTTTATTCGAAAGTCATCACATCAGGCAGCCTTTTTTGAACTCTCTTTGTATTTTGTATAAATAGATTGCTTGTTTGTAATTCATTTCCTGATGATGACTTTGGAATAAAGTCGAAATATCGTGTAGTCTCGATATGCACGTACGTGTAACCTTTATGCCCCATTCACACCAAAACTTGTTTAGTTAAACTGCGTTTTTCTAGCTTCTATTATCTGAGAGCGTCTAATTTCACAAGAATCAAGCTATCTGGTATTTATACTATATGCAGCACAAAGGACAGTTTACCAGCAGTTTTGTGCCAAATGTTGCATGACGTTTGTAGATAATTTTCTAAACCTGTTTAGTTATATATCAGTTAAACCACTTTAAAACATGTTTTAGCTTCGGTGTGAACGGGGCATTTTTATGAACCTGTTCGGTTTATCCTTTATCCTATATCTTTTAAAACTGTCGGGTGGTAATGGCTTTTGCATTGTTTACATTGTTTGCATTTCTACTAACCTTCTCAACAAACGTTGCTATCACCAACAGACCGTCCTTCTCCTCGGCAGCCTTTTTGAACTCTTTGTATTTTTTGTTGTAAAATACCATGTGAACCTGCGGTGAAAAATGGACGTTCACGGCGTTTGAACAAGTTTGACTATTTCGAAATTGACCAATCACTGTTGCTGCAAATTAACGAGTTGCGGCAAATAAAACGAGTTGCGGCAAATAAAACAAGTTGCGGCAAATAAAACGAGTTGCTACAAATAAAACGAGTTGCTACGAATAAAACGAGTTGCTACGAATAAAACGAGTTGCTACAAATAAAACGAGTTGCTACAAATAAAACGAGTTGCTACGAATAAAACGAGTTGCTACGAATAAAACGAGTTGCTACGAATAAAACGAGTTGCTACGAATAAAACGAGTTGCTACAAATAAAACGAGTTGCTACGAATAAAACGAGTTGCTACGAATAAAACGAGTTGCTACGAATAAAACGAGTTGCTACAATAAAACGAGTTGCTACAAATAAAAAACGAGTTGCTACAAATAAAACGAGTTGCTACGAATAAAACGAGTTGCTACGAATAAAACGAGTTGCTACGAAATAAAACGAGTTGCTACAAATAAAACGAGTTGCTACGAATAAAACGAGTTGCTACGAATAAAACGAGTTGCTACGAATAAAACGAGTTGCTACGAATAAAACGAGTTGCTACGAATAAAACGAGTTGCTACGAATAAAACGAGTTGCTACAAATAAAACGAGTTGCTACGAATAAAACGAGTTGCTACGAATAAAACGAGTTGCTACGAATAAAACGAGTTGCTACAAATAAAACGAGTTGCAACAAATAAAACGAGTTGCAGCAAATAAAACGAGTTGCGGCAAATAAAACAAGTTGCAGCAAATAAAACAAGTTGCAACAAATAAAACGAGTTGCGGCAAATAAAACGAGTTGCGGCAAATAAAACGAGTTGCGGCAAATAAAACGAGTTGCAGCAAATAAAACGAGTTGCGGCAAATAAAACGAGTTGCGGCAAATAAAACGAGTTGCGGCAAATAAAACGAGTTGCTGCAAATAAAACGAGTTGCGGCAAATAAAACGAGTTGCGGCAAATAAAACGAGTTGCGGCAAATAAAACGAGTTGCGGCAAATAAAACGAGTTGCGGCAAATAAAACCGCGGAAGTGCACAGTGATTGGTCAATTTCGAGAAATCGTGTTCTAAAAATAGTCAAACTTGTTCAAACGCCGTGACATAGACCCAATATGTAACATGGATGCTCGTACTTATGGGTTAGCTCCTGACGTTATTGACAATGTGCTCCTGGTCACAAGAAAATAGATACTTTATTGTCTGATATCAGAGATTTCAGGATGCGGAATATAAATACATACAGTCAAATCTGTATTAAGCGGCCATCCTCGTGGAATGAGTATATAAGTGCTTATTACAGGTGGTCGCTTTTACGGGTAAAATTTAAGTTTACAGTATTTGACTGGGGAAAAATTGGGTCAACTTTTACAACTGGCCGCTTAATACAGGGTGGCCGCTTTTATTCTATATTCTTTTTTATTGAATTGTAGAATTATAGAATTGTTGTTTTAAAATGCCATGTTGTTGTTGTTGTTGTTGTTGTTGTTGTTGATGATGATGATGATGATGATAGAAACACTGAATAAATACTTCGTTGTTGACTGTAACCAACATGGCCGCCATGCACTATACTATTTGTTAATTTCATTATTTTAGCACTACTGCATGGCGACTATGTTGTTGTGTTGTTGTTGTTGTTGTCTTGTTGTTGTTGTTGTTGTCTTGTCGTTGTTGTTGTGTTGTTGTTGTTGTTGTGTTGTTGTTGTTGTTGTGTTGTTGTTGTTGTCAGTGTTGTTGTTGTTGTTGTTGTTGTTGTTGTTGTTGTTGTTGTCTTGTTGTTGTTGTTGTCTTGTTGTTGTTGTTGTCTTGTTGTTGTTGTTGTTGTTGTTGTTGTTGTTGTTGTTGTTGTCAGTGTTGTTGTTTTGTTGTTGTTGTTGTCTTGTTGTTGTTGTTGTTGTTGTTGTCGTTGTTGTTGTTGTTGTTGTTGTTGTTGTTGTTGTTGTTGTTGTTGTTGTTGTTGTTGTTGTTGTCTTGTCGTTGTTGTTGTTGTTGTTGCTGTTGTTGTTGTTGTCTTGTTGTTGTTGTTGTTGTCTTGTCGTTGTTGTTGTTGTCTTGTTAATAGAAACAATAAATACTTCGTTGCTGGTTGTAACCAACATGGCCGCCATGCACTATACACCTATTTCAAATAACGTTGTCGCGTTCAGAGCAACAAGCGTCAAGCCAAGACTGAAGTGAATGCTGGTTTTGTGTTGTCAAATTATTCAAATCAGACCTATTTTCTATGGAACGAAGTGTGATATGCAAACAAGCATGTGAAAATGTTCACATTTTGTAATTAGTCCTTATTAGTCGAGCATTCACTTCGGTCTTGGCTTGACGCTTGTTGCTTTGAACGCGACAACGTTATTTGAAATAGGTGTACACCTAATTGCAAGAACGTTGTCATATAAAAAAGAAAAATAGCAAATAGGAATTAATTAAAAGACAAAAGGAGAAGTTCAGCTTGAGTGCTCTGCTTTTGTCTTTTAATTAATTCCTATTTGCTATTTTTCTTTTTTATATGACAACGTTCTTGCAATTAGGTGTATATATATTTGTCATAAGTGTTTACCTCTGCTAGATATCGCTTATCATCAACAGTGTGTTCAGAACCACCTTCATCTTTCGCACAGCCAAAGTGGAAATGAAATTGCCGGAAAATGTACTCCTTTTTATCGAACTTCACGGTGACGCTTCCTGTCACTGACAATTCAACAGAAGAAGAAGATAAACATCTTTTATGTAAACCAGTTTTGTACTGATAGAACCACCGTGTGGAAATAAAATTCATCTATCTATCTATCTATCTATCTATCTATCTATCTATCTATCTATCTATCTATCTATCTATCTATCTATCTATCTATCTATCTATCTATCTATCTATCTATCTATCTATCTATCTATCTATCTATCTATCTATCTATCTATCTATCTATCTATCTATCTATCTATCTATCTATCTATCTATCTATCTATCTGTCTGTCTGTCTGTCTGTCTGTCTGTCTGTCTGTCTGTCTGTCTGTCTGTCTGTCTGTCTGTCTGTCTGTCTGTCTGTCTGTCTGTCTGTCTGTCTGTCTGTCTGTCTGTCTGTCTGTCTATAAACACCATGGAATACATAACAACGCGTTCAAACATCTGTACTTGATTTGTAACACTGCATTGCCATGGCATCGACACTTATAAATTATTACAATCACAATAACTTTATTTATAGACGATTAAAATTAAAGCTGAAAAGCTTGTGGGGTCGTGTACAAAACAATGTAAATAAAAATAAAACTATGTATATGTATATGTAATTCTATATAAATAGGTGGGATTTCTATGACGATATTGAAGTTACACTCCAATGACTCCGAACAAAGATTTCAAGTCGAGGCTATCGGGTCAAGTTTTTGTACTGACCCGATAGCCTCGACTTGAAACCGTTGTTCAGAGTCATTGGAGTATGTAACTTCAATATCAGCTATTAATTAACTGAGCCTATTATTTCCCTACCCTTTTCTTTATCCAAGGTGAATGTTGGAGCATGTCCGTTGTTTTCAATTGTCCCGCTGAAGCGTCCTTCACTCCTCTTACTTTTAAATTCGACCTTCAGAGGACCAAGCTTACTCTTGCCAGCCTTTTTGGTTACAATGTTGATGGGGGACTGGGCTTTGCCTTTTTCACAAGTTTTAGCCACTTTGCCCCATTCCTTTGGGCCATAAACTTTACCGGCTACAGAAAAAATCATAACAATATACATATAATGTTCTCTTCTATACGGAACGTGAAAAAGCTGTGTACAAACCTCCAAATGGATATACTGCTTTTCCAGTTTCGTGGTATCCCCAACGTTTGCCTACCAAAACAATAACAGTTAGTACAGTTGAGCCCGCAGTTCAGCGGTATTGAAATGAGAACACATACTGATTCGAGGCACTTATCTCTTTTTTTACGTCCAGTCTCTGTACTACACACAATAATGCAATAATAATGCAATGAGCGCAAACATTGTAGAAGTAAACACCCGACACAAAATAAATCCGAATAAGCCAGTTCACGCTGTCGGCCGCCATTTTGAATTGGGGCAAACTCGGCAAAATTGATAGAAATCTGGATCACTTTGACTTGCCGTAACTCCGCTCGATTTCGTTGGATTTTTTTAAACTTACCATTTTTATATTTTAGAAAAGATGTGTTCTTTCTTATTGATGTCCTATAATATGATGGGTATTGGAAGGCTACAAATCGAGAAAAAAAGATTTTTGTTTTCAAAATAAAACGTTCGGCACGTGAATATGCAAATTAGCTCGAAATTTTAAGATCCATTCGTGAAAAGAAGATTGACTCGTAAAAGGTAGTTAAAACACCTACATTGGTCTTATTTTCACTCCAACAACTCATATGCATGTCTGCTGATTATCGAAGTTTAAATTTTGAAAATCCAACGAAATCGAGCGGAGTTACGGCAAGTCAAAGTGATCCAGATTACTATCAATTTTGCCGTTTGCCCCAATTCAAAATGGCGGCCGACAGCGTGAACTGGCTTATTGGAACTGTGTAGCGCCGATCATAGAATCATCAGTTTTCGTATGAGTGGGAAACCTACGGCACCGTGACACTCAAATGGCTTTCTTTCTGAACCAATCAAAAAGCGTACATATGCATCTCATCCAATCAAACTCTCAAGTTCAATACGGCGCGGTTCAACATGTAAGCATGCTCGAGAGTCTGGCGGTGCTCTTCGGCGCGGGCTCCAATGAAACGTCGCGCCGAAGAGCACTGCTGGACGTACTCTCGAGCATGACATCTAAGGCGCATGTCGAATCGAAGCTGTTGCCTTTCCTTCAGTGAAAAATGTTCGACGCACTGCATGTACGTTTATAAAAATTGAAATATTTCACATGACAATCCATCTGGTCGTACCTTTATGTACACCCTTAGCATATGCAATCCCTAAAATCGCAGCCAGCAACACACATATCTCGGTGAGATGCATCTTGAGCAGCAACCTAGATTAAGAAATCATATTTTCGTTGGATATTTATCGGAGAGCTATTGCAAGGAAGGTTGATAATCGTTATTGAATAAGTGGAATTAGATCATGCAGATCACCGGCAGAGTGCTCCAGTGCAGCGCCTGTTCATACATATCAAACTTATGTTATACAAAAGGTCATTGTTTCATATGGAGATGAGGCGACGGCGGTCTATCAATAAAAACAGCATGATTTTGATGCATTTTTGCTTTTTACTGCATTGTTAAAATACAAATCAAAAACCTACCAACAGAATATAAAAGACGAATATGTAAGGAATGAATAGGCTGGAAATTCAAGCAAAAATAAATATATTTGACCGCGTCATTTTCCGTTTCTTCAAAATCTATCGAGCTGAAATCTCTGAAGAGATATAGGAGAGCGTGACATACGCTACACACAAAAACCCTCTGAATCCCTTGGAAATTGTGTCAATCAAAAACCTACCGCCAGATTCTAACGCTCTGTAATGCTACGCGCGTTTTGATATAAAATACATGTATATTGGATACAATTAAGCTGCGTCAAAATGAAATCTAAAACTCTTTGTTTGGTAATCGTGAACATCATATTGGTGCTCTGAGTTGGTGCTCTGTATGCAGTAGCCGTACCGTAGGGGAATTCGAAAATACATTATGGCTCGGAAAGGACGTTTTTTGAAGGCAATTTCCAATATTTATGGCATAAGATCAATAAGAAAGTTCGAATTTGTGATATATTTTCCCCTATCCTCTTTTATATTTTTTTTACACATCAGTCAAAGGAAAAAGATGAATTGAGAAATGATAAACCAGTCACGTACGAATCTGCTTTAATTAGCGGCCACAGAACAAATTGCTGGATCAATCGGGCCTCAAACGTGCTTTAGTAAACAAAGTACCTTTGTAATTCAATCATTTTGCGCAAGTGCATTACAAAAACGTTGTCCGCGTGATACTGGATCCCAACAGAAGCCGGCAAATGTTCAATGATGCAGGACATAAGTTTGATATGCAGAGCACCAGCTCCGACCACAGTATTAAAATAATATCCTTATATTTCCAAATAACAATATCAATATTACAATAACAACAGCTCTATAGCACTTGAAAGCACCAAGAATGTCCAAAACCCGTGGGGGACTCCCATATATAGATGCTCGTCGGAAATTTTGAAAATGACACCTAAGAGGTACCCGAGTCTCTTCCAAGTGGACGTGGTAGTTAAGTAATTTTCATCCCTGAGAGGTACTAAGTATAAAACAATAAGTACTTTATAATTCCTTTGCATTTTGCCGTTAAATTGCGGTGTCTCAGAAGCTTCGCAAAACAAATGTTATTTGCTGTTTATTTGCTGACAGACACCCTAAAAGGTACCAACTTGGTGTCTTGCATGGTGTTCCTTTTAACTGGCCACCTGAAAATGATCTTATATAGGTGGTGTCACCCTCTTCCTAAATAATAATAACGTTGTTATGTATATACGTTCCGTTATTAAAACTGATTAGCGGATAGTCTTTGCTAATTCTTAAGTTTGATGTGGCAAAATCATAGTAGCGGTACAGTTAGTACGTATTACATAAAACCATGGTCTCTCTTTTATCTGCTTAACTTTACAAGCTAGCCGAGACGCCTTCCTGTCCGGTATCCACGTAAATCTCGGTTTTGCCACTCTGTCTGGTCCGTGTTCAACATGGCGGCTGCTGGGGTTCTAGGTCTTACAAAAATATTTTCGCCGAATTTCAAAGTCGGAAAATTCAACACCAATTTTAAAAGTAGAAATAAAAAGTTGCGCTTTCAATGTCATGCATGCAATAATTTCTAGCATTTTGGTTTAAAAAGCAGTTAAAAACTTCTATAGTTATACTAAGGTTGTAATAATGAGTTCAGTCTCTTGTTGTCGAGTATTAATTATAAAGTACAATATTTCAATGAAATAACGCGGTTCAATTGCTCATTAATTGTATCAAGTGTTCCTATTGTTTGAATGGCCTTTCGTTTAATTGAGTCTCATGAATCTCACGATGACGTTTTTAATGAATTGAATCAGCGAGCAAAAGCTTTTAACACAACGTATGATATCCTGGCTTTTTTGAAATCTTTTTTTCGTTGATAGTGAAATAAAAAAACCTTACCTTTCAACTTGCTTTCCTTGTGGTATGTGTCAGTTTCGAGGTGTTAAGGTTAATGTTATCGTATGAGTGTGAAACCTACCGTGACACTCAAATGGCTTCCTTTCTGAACCAATCAAAAAAGCGTGCAGATGCATCTCGTCCAATCAGATTCTTTCAATAGGTTTATTTCGTGCAACAGTACACGGCGCAGCACAGCACGATACCATAACCCACTCGTACGAAAACAACTCGTAATGTTTATCTACGTAGTACCAGTACAGTTAAACAACCACTAGTTTTTCCACCAGCGCATTCTGAATAAATATTTTTCATTCATCTTTGAACTTGAAAGTTCATGTGGCAATTACCACAGGAAGCCCAGCGTTGTAGAGCTCACGGTCATGCAGTTTTTATTCGTGAATTTTATCATTGGATTTTTATTATAAATCAATAAAAAGAGTAAGACTGAAAATTCAAAAGTTGTGAAGTTGTAGCATCAGAACGGTCAATAAATTGTAATTGTGATTCAAACACTTCAGTTGAGACAGTTTATAAACAACTTTTAATTATTGAAATAATTTTAAAATCACCTTTCAATTTATAGAGCAGGGGGAGGGGGGAAGGGGGAAGGGAGGGGGGGTTTCGCAGGGAGTCACTGAAGCCCATCAGGCCCATCAGTATCCACGCAAAAGTGATCCCTGGTAAACGAAGGCTCTCAGACTATCGGCAAACGATTTCACTTGATTGAATAAAAGCAGGAGAAAGTACGTTTGTCATTCCTAGCCTCAATGATAGTGTTGCACAGGGAGCCCAATAACCATTTCTGATATCAATCAGCGGGAGTTTTCATTGTACATGCGCAGTAGGCCAAACGTGACAACATGGCGGATGGGTTGATGTGAAGTCAGTGACTTTCTCCGACTTATTTCTACCTTTCTTTTAATATTTTTAACCCAAGTTACTGCACGCGTTTTGAGACAATAGTGTATAGAAGATTTAGAAAGAAATCCACTGCCAAATCTGTGCGGCTTGTTTGCAATTGCAACTCTTCAACTATCATCAAGAAAGAACACCGTGAGGTGAGACGTTCCCAAGACTCCAGATTTAGACATGGAAAATCTTACATCAGAACAGATACGAGACCAAGAAGTCAAACAGGTGTGGTTTTACTTGTATAATAAATTAGTAACCATAAACTGATTTATTAATAAGCTAAGTAAATCGGGTAAAACTCAACAAAACCATGCAACTCTACAGTCTACTCTAGCTCTGAGTCTGACACAGTCACAAAGCACATTCTGTTGCTCGTAGACGGTAGAGTAAAGGCCATACACGATACGATTTGTCGGCCCGATTTGAGTTCTATTGTTTTTTAACACTCCAATTCATTTGATTTTCCTTTCAAAAAATCGGCCCGACACGACTGCAACAGATTTTTCCGAATCGGGCCGATTTCTTCATTTTTCCAAACGAAGCTTATCAAAAATCGTACGAATACGAGTATACAGCAACGTTGCACGATAAGTTGTCCGATTTATTAACTCAGCCTTAGGTACAGATACTTAGTGTGCACAACATTGCATGCAATATTGCTGACAATATTGTTGCAGCATATCTCCACACCTGCAGTATTGTTGTGGCATACATGTACATGCATGTCTCCTTGCAATATTGTTGTACAACATAGCATAGAGTAGTTTTCGTATGAGTGGGAAGTACATATGTAGCTATGGTACGGTTCGTATCATGACCGTATTGCGCCATCATCATGCCGTATCCAAGCATTCTGATTGGTTGAGCGATGATTTTGCGCACTGTGATTGGTTGAACAGAATGTCTTCAATTCTGTACCGTGACCGTAACTCCGTACCGTAGGTTTCCCACTCATACGTAAACGACTCTATCTCTGCACCTGCAATGTATTGTTGTACAACATAGCATATGTTCACCCCTGCAATATTGAAGTAGTGTGATCTTACAGTGTTATGTTGCCCATCAATATTGTTATTATTATTATTATTATTATTATTATTATTCCATTTTCTTATTAAAAAGCTGAAGGTAAGAAACTACATTATAATCAATGAGGCTTATTATTATTATTATTTTATTATTATTACCTTTAAATTTATAGATGATTATATAATATTTTTTAGTTGTGCACTTCACAAATAGTTACTGTACATAGACATGACAATTTGAAATATTGTTTTTTTGATACCTTTAGATGCAGAATTTTTTGTCATACTACAATCGTCTCACTGAGTTGTGTTTTTCTGACTGTATCCATGACTTCAGTAACAGAAGAATAGCAGCAAATGAGGTAAAGTCATACAGTCAACTCTCTAGTCCACGTACCCTATGGTTAACCGAAGCACCTTTGTCTCTGTTTTATTATAAATTCACAAGATAAATAGCTCACTAAGGGTGCTTGCCATTTAACTGGACAGACCAATATTTCTATGGGTTTTAATAATAGATTGCACCAGTTCAGTATGCATGGGCTTGTATCTAGACCTGGTATCAATGTACATGTACATTTGTGTACATGTAAAGCGCATCGAGGTTCCAGGATGTGCTATATGTAAATACTCTATTATTATTATTATTATTATTATTATTATTATTAATGTAGTCCTTTTTGTGCATCCTGTCCCTGTTCAATATGGCAGCTGCTCAAGTTATGTTATTACAGCGCGAAGCTCTCAACTATGACCACCTTTAATGTATTTGCATACTTTTGTCTCACCATCCTCCAATTAGCCATTTCAAAAACGAGTGGAGGACTGGGAACGAGTTTTTAGAATTAATCTAATTAAAAAATGAACCCCATCACAAGAAAGAGCATATCAGAATTAGTAAGTTTACAAAGTTTCGATAGGTTTAGTTAGATATGGAACGAGTAACAGATTTTCAAACATCTCAAAAATTACAAAGAAATGTATGTTTACCAGGGACAAGTGTCCCCCGTAACCATACATTTCTTTGTAATTTTTGCAGTTTTTGAATGTCTGCAGTTCATTTACTACCTGTCCAAACCCTATCAAACTCCTGAAACTTACTAATTCTGATATGCTCTTTCTTGTGATGGGGTTCATTTTTTAATTAGACAAGACGCTCAATGAGCGTACACTCGGGCTTATGAAAAGGACAATGTCAGTTGCGTGAGGAGAGACCTGACAATGACTGACAGTTGCGTGACGAAGGAGACTTTATGTCTGATGAAGGGCTATGTACGATCTCGATTTACCAACCGCATTGACCTTGCTCGCCTTCAATGCTTTGATGTAGTTTTGAAGTACGATTTTTACGATTCCTTTTCCTTCTGAATTTTTCAAACGTGGAATAAAATAAACATCCATCATGAGTTACTGAAAATAACTCGACTGGCTCGACTGTTTGCATGACTTCTGTACATATAGCTTTCTGTCAATCGGATGGAGTTATACATGACCGTTATACATCGTTGGTCGTGAGTTTAATTATAAACCTCGACTGTTTGCATGAGTTCTGTACATATAGCTTTCTGTCAATAGATGTAGTTATACATCGTTGGTCGTGAGTTTAATTATAAATACTCAAGGACATAATATATAACTGTACACGTACGTACTATTACAATTTTAATAGCAACACACATGGCATAGCGAGGTCATGATAGTTTTTGAGTTCATTTCATTTGCTTTTCAGTCTCGACTGGCTCGACTGTTTGCATGACTTCTGTACATATAGCTTTCCGTAATAGATGTAGTTACATCGCTGGTCGTGAGTTCACGAGTTCGTGGAAAGGCGTTATAGAACAGCCGATAAAACACGGGCTTTAAACAGGCTCATTTCACAGACAAAAGCATACGGCTATTCGTGTGGGCCCACTCTGAAAGATGTCGTTTCATTAGCTTCATCGTGGAATGATCAACTACAATCCTGAACTTAATAGCTTGAAGATCTATGATGAGAAATCTTGAAACTCGATAGGATCAAATACATCGCATTCTTTCTTCATTCTTCGCATTCCTTCATGAAAAAATAAATAAAAAGAAAGTGTATTTTCTAACTCGGGCTTCCTTCGGAAGAGCCCGAGTAATTAATTCTAAAAACTAGTTCTCAGTCCTCCACTCGTTTTTGAAATGGCTAATTAGCAGTTAGATCAGAGATAAGATAAGACAATCCTGCAAAGCTGATTGGATAATGGCCAAGACGAAAGTATGTGAATACATTATAGGTGGTCATACATTTGTGCTTCGTGCTGTAAAACCAGCAGTCAGACTGGCCAGTGCGACCAAAAGGAAAGCACCCTATCCCTGATAGTAAGTTTCAGACATTAATACATGTATGGCTAATAAAAAGCTACAACTTATATTTTCATTAAAGTTCTAAATGTTGTGTAAATGCAAGGTGACATTGCTATACATTGTATTTATTCATGAATTCATCCATCTGTCCATTCTACTCTCCATCCATCCATTAATTTCTTGTTGCTGATCATTTATTAGAATAACTGTGCAATACATTGTACAGAGAAATCTCTCAAAGTAATCCAAAGAGTTGGTGTACGACTACAAGAGGTACAAATCATGCAGAATGAGGCGTTATTGGCAGGTCAAGCATCTTGAAGTAGCTCACACGAACTTTGATTATCCACAAATGTTCATTTTGAACTATGTTACAGAATGATTTAAATACAGACAACATTTTAACAATATTCTCAGGTACATATTTATTAGAGGGGGAAAGGTGGGGTTCTCATTGACAAAACCTTCTGTACCTTCTTTAACAATATTATTGTCAGGTACATTTATTAGAGGGGGAAAGGTGGGGTTCTCATTGACAAAACCTTCTGTACCTTCTTTAACAATATTATTGTCAGGTACATTTATTAGAGGGGGAAAGGTGGGGTTCTCATTGATGAAACCTTCTGTACCTTCTTTAACAATATTATTGTCAGGTACATTTATTAGAGGGGGAAAGGTGGGGTTTCTCATTGATGAAACCTTCTGTACCTTCTTTAACAATATTATTGTCAGGTACATTTATTAGAGGGGGAAAGGTGGGGTTCTCATTGACAAAACCTTCTGTACCTTCTTTAACAATATTATTGTCAGGTACATTTATTAGAGGGGGAAAGGTGGGGTTCTCATTGACAAAACCTTCTGTACCTTCTTTAAATATGATTGTCAGGTACATTTATTAGAGGGGGAAAGGTGGGGTTCTCATTGACAAAACTTCTGTACCTTCTTTAACAATATTATTGTCAGGTACATTTATTAGAGGGGGAAAGGTGGGGTTCTCATTGATGAAACCTTCTGTACCTTCTTTAACAATATTATTGTCAGGTACATTTATTAGAGGGGGAAAGGTGGGGTTCTCGTTGACAAAACCTTCTGTACCTTCTTTAACAATATTATTGTCAGGTACATTTATTAGAGGGGGAAAGGTGGGGTTCTCATTGACAAAACCTTCTGTACCTTCTTTAACAATATTATTGTCAGGTACATTTATTAGAGGGGGAAAGGTGGGGTTCTCATTGATGAAACCTTCTGTACCTTCTTTAACAATATTATTGTCAGGTACATTTATTAGAGGGGGAAAGGTGGGGTTCTCATTGACAAAACCTTCTGTACCTTCTTTAACAATATGATTGTCAGGTACATTTATTAGAGGGGGAAAGGTGGGGTTCTCATTGATGAAACCTTCTGTACCTTCTTTAACAATATTATTGTCAGGTACATTTATTAGAGGGGGAAAGGTGGGGTTCTCATTGATGAAACCTTCTGTACCTTCTTTAACAATATGATTGTCAGGTACATTTATTAGAGGGGGAAAGGTGGGGTTCTCATTGACAAAACCTTCTGTACCTTCTTTAACAATATTATTGTCAGGTACATTTATTAGAGGGGGAAAGGTGGGGTTCTCATTGACAAAACCTTCTGTACCTTCTTTAACAATATTATTGTCAGGTACATTTATTAGAGGGGGAAAGGTGGGGTTCTCATTGACAAAACCTTCTGTACCTTCTTTAACAATATTATTGTCAGGTACATTTATTAGAGGGGGAAAGGTGGGGTTCTCATTGACAAAACCTTCTGTACCTTCTTTAACAATATGATTGTCAGGTACATTTATTAGAGGGGGAAAGGTGGGGTTCTCATTGACAAAACCTTCTGTACCTTCTTTAACAATATTATTGTCAGGTACATTTATTAGAGGGGGAAAGGTGGGGTTCTCATTGACAAAACCTTCTGTACCTTCTTTAACAATATTATTGTGAGGTACATTTATTAGAGGGGGAAAGGTGGGGTTCTCATTGACAAAACCTTCTGTACCTTCTTTAACAATATTATTGTCAGGTACATTTATTAGAGAGGGAAAGGTGGGGTTCTCATTGACAAAAGATTCTGTACCTTCTTGAACAATATTATTGTCAGGTACATTTATTAGAGAGGGAAAGGTGGGGTTCTCATTGACAAAAGAAGCTGCATTTGCCATACATGTATGTACAATGTATTTGCATGATACCTGCGCCTGATGGGACAAAAGGGTGTGGTTAAGAGAATCCATAAGGTGCGCTTGGAGAACTTTATCGTCACTACTGCGAGGAATTTACACAATTCCTACATGTAGGATGATGGAGTTCAAGCCGCGGGGCAGATGATGAGGTTTTGGAAATAAAGACACATTCGTTCACTGACTTTGAACACAGCTATTGTTTTTATTCAAATTATTTTGTATAAATTGAAGTCATGGCGACTTCAAAACGTCGTACCTGTACATTGATTTTATTCTTTATTTTGAATTCAATCTCAAAATCCAGTATGACCTCGGTGTAAGAACCTTACATACAAACACTGTAAGACTACTGTATCGCTATTTTTCACAATAACCACAATAATTCAGAGATATGGATTCATCAATCCAGTACTGGTACTGCAAAGGGTTTAGAGATCTTTAGAACTTAGAACAAAATGAGTTGATACACGCAGTGAAGAGAAAAAAGCAGTTATGTCAGTTATGAGGTTTTTACACCGAGGTGAACCCCAAAATCCTTGTTATTAACAATGCTTGGACTGGCGTTTGTCATATGTTTATGGTAATAATAATAACAACAACAATAATAATAGCAATAATAATAATAAAAAGAATATCAATAATAACAATAATAATAATTATAATTATAATAAAAATAATATTAATAATAAAAATAATATTAATCTAAGTGTTTTTTATAGTCTTTTACAAATATTATGCAATTCAGTTTCGCATGTAAACTGCAATGTAACCTTAATAAAATCTACATTTGTATCTATCTATAATGATAATCAAGACATTGTTCTGGTGTAAGCATATTATTATAAGTGTACTTTGTACACAGCTGTGGTGGCACAGATCTACTGCAAATACAATAATTCAAGGGATCAGTGCAAGAATAACATAAGTGATCTCTGATAATGATCAAAAAATAAAATCTCCTCTTGACTGTACCATTTCAGAGGAGAATTTGTATTTTGATCACAAGTGACTAACATTGTACTGGTACGTGTCTACTTCTTGCATGGACTCCTTCAAAAACTTTGGCCTTTCGTGGCAATGTACAGTAGCCTGTGCTCTTGAGGGGAAGGGGAGGAGGCAGGTTACCCCTTCCCTAGCCCCTCCAGAGCTGTCACAGGCTACAATGTACAGTTGCAACAATTCATAAAAATTCATTCAAAATTTTCTAATAATTCTACTACGTCAACAACATTTTTTCTTTTGTGTTGGAGTGTACTCTTGGCTATAAGATTCATCTGTTGGAGGAGAGTAATAAATGTCCATTGTAGATCCATGGCTCATTTCTGATGTATACGATGTGGCGGGTGAAGTTGCATCACGGAGTCTAATAGCATTGCGACTATTTGGTCTAGCAGTTCCTCTGGAAACACTCAAAATGGTTTGAACAAGAAATTGCATAGCTCGACCTGCCAAAGAAATTCATATTTAAACAGAAGTATGAGAAAATGAAGCTAAGGTTATTGTTGCTAAACCCCTACTCTCATACTCACCAATATTTTTGTCATCTTTTGCTGATGTTGGAAACCTGTACAGTAGAGATGGATTATGATTTCAAGGGGTTTGATAAGGTGTCAGTAAGTGGTTGGTAAGGTGTCGATAAGTTAACAGTTGGTAAGGTGTCAGTAAGTACCGGTTGGTAAGGTGTCAGGAAGTGGTTGTTAAGGTGCGGACACACGGTGCAACATTGCTGGCAATTTTGTTGCAGCGTGTGTCCACCCATGAAACTGATTGCTCGCAATTGACTAGCGCGCGCTAATACGGTGTAATTTGTTGCTCGCAATGTTGCAGAAGTAGGACTCGACTCGTGTCAGTAAGTGGTTGGTAAGGTGTCAGGAAGTGGTTGGTAAGGTGTCAGGAAGTGGTTGGTAAGGTGTCAGGAAGTGGTTGGTAAGGTGTCAGGAAGTGGTTGGCAAGGTGTCAGTAAGTGGTTGGTAAGGTGTCAGGAAGTGGTTGGTAAGGTGTCAGTAAGTGGTTGGTAAGGTGTCAGGAAATGGTTGGTAAGGTGTCAGGAAGTGGTTGGTAAGGTGTCAGGAAGTGGTTGGTAAGGTGTCAGGAAGTGGTTGGCAAGGTGTCAGTAAGTGGTTGGTAAGGTGTCAGGAAGTGGTTGGTAAGGTGTCAGGAAGTGGTTGGTAAGGTGTCAGGACGTGGTTAGTAAGGTGTCAGGAAGTGGTTGGCAAGGTGTCAAGGTGTCAGAAGTGGTGGTTGGTGTCAGGAAGTGTTCGTAAGTGTCAGGAAGTGGTTGGTAAGGTGTCAGGAAGTGGTTGGTAAGGTGTCAATAAGTGGTTGGTAGTAAGGTGTTAGTAAGTGTTAGTAAGTGGCTGGTAAGATGTCAGGAAGTGGTTGGTAAGGTGTCAGTAAGTGGTTGGTAAGGTGTCAGTAAGTGGTTGGTAAGGTGTCAGTAAGTGGTTGGTAAGGTGTCAGTAAGTGGTTTGTAAGGTGTTAGTAAGTGGTTGGTAAGATGTCAGTAAGTAGTTGACAAGGTGTCTGGAAGTGCTTGGTAAGGTGTCAGTAAGTGGTTGGTAAGGTGTCAGTAAGTGGTAGATAAGGTGTCAGTAAGTGCTTGGTAAGGTGTCAGTAAGTGCTTGGTAAGGTGTCAGGAAGTGGTTGGTAAGATGTCGGCAAGTGGTTGGTAAGGTGTCAGGAAGTGGTTGGTAAGGTGTTCCAGTAAGTGGTTGGTAAGGTGTTCCAGTAAGTGGTTTGTAAGGTGTTCCAGTAAGTGGTTGGTAAGGTGTCAGGAAGTGGTTGGTAAGGTGTCAGGAAGTGGTTGTTGGTTGTTAAGGTGTCAGGAAGTGGTTGGTAAGGTGTCAGGAAGTGGTTGGTAAGGTGTCAGGAAGTGGTTCGTAAGGTGTCAGTAAGTGGTTGGTAAGGTGTTCCGTAAGTGGTTGGTAAGGTGTCAGGAAGTGGTTGGTATAAGGTGTCAGGAAGTGGTTGGTAAGGTGTCAGGAAGTGGTTGGTAAGGTGTCAGGAAGTGGTTGGCAAGGTGTCAGGAAGTGGTTGGTAAGGTGTCAGGAAGTGGTTGTTGGTTGTTAAGGTGTCAGTAAGTGGCTGGTAAGGTGTTCCGTAAGTGGTTGGTAAGGTGTCAGGAAGTGTCAGGTAAGGTGTCAGGAAGTGGTTGTTAAGGTGTCAGGAAGTGGTTGGTAAGGTGTCAGTAAGTGGTTAGTAAGGTGTCAGGAAGTGGTTGTTAAGGTGTTCCAGTGCTCAAGTATGTTAAGGCCTGGTTCATGAAGCCATCACTCAAAATCACGTTTAATTTTTGCATTCCCCACGATTTATTTCTATGGCATTGATATTTAGGCATAAGATTATATTCAAGATGTTTGATGATTCAGTCCTAAAATCACTGACGTCAAGTGGTCACGTGACCTAGGCATGTGAAATTTCGTTTTTTAAATATGCGGTCGCGAGTTTAAGATATGCTGAAAAAGTTTTTATGCTACAACATTAAGGACAACTAATGAAATAAGATAGCGTTTGGAAAACCTGTCCCATAGTTTTAGTTATCGAGAAAATTGAGAAAACGTATTCTGGCTAAATGGTCACGTGACCTATTTTCGTAAATATCTCTCTTAAGAGAAATCAGAGACAAGTTTTCCAAACGCAGTTGTGTAGAGCACTAGCATTGACAACATATGCAATTGTTTGTTTTTTAACTATTCTTAAAACCGCGACCGCATTTTAAAGTAAATTTTCAAAGACTGTTGTCACGTGGTTAATCACGTGTTCAGCTTTTTTGGTATTTTGTTGACTTCAATCAATTAAGGATATCGAACTCTATGGCTGTGCTAAGTTTCATAATGTTTGGTAAAAAGGAAGTGACATTATGATTTTTTAGATTTTTTTCTCGTTTTTGGGCTTGAACCAGGCCTTAACATACTTGAGTGAGTGGTTGGTATAAGGTGTCAGGAAGTGGTTGGTAAGGTGTTCCGTAAGTGGTTGGTAAGGTGTCAGGAAGTGGTTGGTAAGGTGTCAGGAAGTGGTTGGTAAGGTGTCAGGAAGTGGTTGTTGGTTGTTAAGGTGTCAGTAAGTGGTTGGTAAGGTGTCAGGAAGTGGTTGGTAAGGTGTTCCGGAAGTGGTTGGTAAGGTGTCAGGAAGTGGTTGGTAAGGTGTCAGGAAGTGGTTGGTAAGGTGTCAGGAAGTGGTTGTTGGTTGTTAAGGTGTCAGTAAATGGTTGGTAAGGTGTCAGGAAGTGGTTGGTAAGGTGTTCCAGTAAGTGGTTGGTAAGGTGTCAGGAAGTGGTTGGTAAGGTGTCAGGAAGTGGTTAATTGGTAAGGTGTAGGGAAGTGGTTGGTAAGGTGTCAGTAAGTGGTCGGTAAGGTGTCAGTAAATGGATGGTAAGGTGTCAGTAAGTGGTTAGTAAGGTGTCAGTAATAATATTGTTACCATCCTGAGAAGCCATTTTCTTGGCAATATCGATTGAGTTTGTCTTCATCAACAGCAAATTCTTCAAGGTCACACTACAAAAATAATAGCGTAAAAAGGACCAACTTGATATAATTAAAGTCAGTGTACCTTTTGGTCAGATTGGTACACTGGCCAACTCAACTGATATAATTAAAGTCAGTGTACCTTTTGGTCAGATTGATACACTGGCCAACTCAACTGATATAATTAAAGTCAGTGTACCTTTTGGTCAGATTGATACACTGGCCAACTCAACTGATATAATTAAAGTCAGTGTACCTTTTGGTCAGATTGGTACACTGGCCAACTCAACTGATATAATTAAAGTCAGTGTACCTTTTGGTCAGATTGGTACACTGGCCAACTCAACTGATATAATTAAAGTCAGTGTACCTTTTGGTCAGATTGATACACTGGCCAACTCAACTGGATGAATATTGGGTGTAGTGTTTGGAGTAGCCAGTCAAATACACAGTTGGCTGACACAGTTTGACTCTGATGCACTTTAGCATTGAGGTAGCCATGCAGTGCAGTGTTAGGAGTATGTAACTGGTCAAATGTGCTGCAGCTGCCTTAGTCTGACAACCCTGCATTTCATTTCTTTATACTTCTATTGGCCAACCACTTTGCTACGTGGTCAAAAGTAAAGTGGCTTATGCCTATGCCAGCCACAGGGTCCAAGATCATTTCAGCAACACATATCCTATCACTCTATCAGTAGTATAGGGCTATAGAATGGTCAAATCCGAGACTCACCGACACAGACTTGCTGCTTATTGATTTTTTCAAAATCCAGAATCCAAGACTCCTGGAATGCCAAGATTTTGAGACTCGCTCAGATTTTCCTGAGACCCGGTAGGTTTCAGAAACCATTCTATAGTCCTAGTAGTAAGATTGCCATAGACTGTAAGGACCATGGATGTCACTGACTCACCTTATTTGCAAGTAGAACAATAGGTATAGGTTTCTCATTAGTTAACATTACTTTCTGACTTATATCCTTGCACCACTACAATGAATAAATAATGTATGTGTAATCAGTATCCCACGCAAATATCAATGTAGAGCCAAGGAATGGATGACAAAATAATAAGTGAGATTTTGTGAGACCAAGGGATGGCAGTTTTAAAATGCAAGCCTTGATGTAATCATTCCAGAAGTTTGTAATGCAGAAACACATCATATGTAATCTGGGTAAAGTATATGCAAAACTATTAATTAATACCCCATGTGAAGGGTTAATTATATTGCTTGGGTGACAGTACACGCACCTTAGAAACTGCTTCAAATGTCGCTGGTCTGAAAACAAAATGCTTGATGATTATCAAACACTATTATGAGAATTCAATAATGTATTTTACATTTTTACCAATTTCAAAGTAATTCTATATAATAACAAACAATTTACTGTACCTTGAAAGATCAAATACAATGACAGCTGCAATTCTGTAAAATATGAACAGAATACTCACTTACTCATTTAAACAAATGCAAAGCAAAAACAAATGAACATTAGGAGTTTTTACCCCAGGGGGGGGGGGGGGGGGGGGGGGTACTCTCATAAATTTAGGATGGGGGGGTACGAGTCTGAGACCCTGGACCTATTCCAGACGAAAGAAAGATAATTTTGCGATCCTGTTCCAGACAAAATAGCGAAAATAGGTATCCTGTTCCAGACTAAAAACATAGCTAAAGTGTCATTTTGCAGTGGTAGACTTGATCGTGAATAATCTAGGACACTATATGGAAACAATCGGACCTGTTCCAGAGCCAGACTGAGCGTAAAATATACCCCTGTTCCAGACAGAAATAGTGATTTGTATACCCTGTTCCAGAGTCAGAGGGAAAAATCCATACCTGTTGAGCAGCACCATGGGCTCCTGGCAGCACATACCTGTATAGTCCATATATGGGAATACCCCCCCTGCATTTTAGCATAGTATTTGTGAGATATCAACTCAAATGAAACACAATTGTCGGCCAAAGTTCAACCATGATTTAGAAGATTCAAGGTCTAGATTCTAAATTTCATGTAATTTAAGCTGCTATATAGCTACCCAATAAGAGACAAACACTAAGCTTGGGCTACCTGTGGTAATGGGCTCCTGGTGCACATACTTACGCATATTTATAATAAATTCTGGTCATGTGACCAAATCGTTCATGACCTGCAACATCCCTACAAAAAAGTCAGAAAAGTCATTTGATGTCAGTGGCGGCGTAACCAGGGTGGCGTTCAAGTGTAGGCACGAACAACCGATTGCGGCAAGAGTGCCATTGAGGGAGGGGGGGGGGGCCTTTTTCGCAATGGGTAGCTACGCCACTGGATGTACATCAGATCTTGGATGGTTTCATGAACTTGAAGAAGTATATTGATTTGTGGATGTGAGGTGAAAGATATTAATTAATAATATTATTCTGATTTAATTACTGAAAATTTTAAACAAGCAGATTCTAATCAATCAAACAGCATAAAATAATGAGGAATCTTGAGGGAATAATAATTATTAAAAATATATTAAATACTGATTCTTAATATTTGTGTGAAAATGGTTGCAATCAATCAAGACAATCAAGGGAAACCCTTTGAGTGCAATTAAGAAAGCCATTTTTAAAAGTGCTGCATGTCATGATTTTTTTTTTTTTTTTTAATGACATGTTCTTCACGAGTGTAGCTACATATGTAGTAGTTCATCGCGATGAATTTTCCTGGCAGAATTCAACTTTATTCAGCCACTTTAAAAATAATGTACGTATAAATAATGAGTATATTAAATGATTATTATACGCCGATCTCGTGAAATTACAGTACATATATTGCCTTTGGCAACAACATCTAAATTAAAAATTTAGTATTTAAAACTATTTACCAAAGCTGTAGATTTATCCTTGTGTGTTCATCCCACTCGATGACTTTTAGTGCAAAATCCACACCTATAGTCAACTTGTAGTTTGGAGAAAAATATCCTAGGAAAATAAATCCATCGACAAAACTGTTGAAATTCACGCAAGAAAGCTCTCGATCCCATCAAACACAATGTACATATTTATACATGTATTCATGTTGAGAAGCAATCTCGTGATGATTTCAATCAGTTTATATTTGTGTTGACATTATTAGTAGAACTGACTTGTTTATCGGTGTAAAAGGAAGTATTCTAAAAGGTAGCAATGTTTAGTTGACTGTACAATAGACCTCTTTAGCTTCATATGTAAAGTGCCCATTTCAAACCACAATTCTCCAGAAAATATCATGTTTTACATCACATGGTTTGAACCGCTTGAAATGGGCAATTTACTATAATATTTACTAATATATATATTATAATAATTATGTAGAATTATCTTTTTACACGGCTCAAAGGGAGAGCACTTTGTAATTAATTTTAATTTTAGTGATTTTGATTCCGTGTCTAAATAAAGTTCATTCATTCATTCATTCATTCAAGCCGTAGAGAGGTCTATTGTAGATATGCATGGGATGGAAACTGTAGTTACAATTAAACCGGAAATAATAGTACAAAGAAAACAAGCAAGAAAATATTTCGTTATTATATGAAGTATCAGTAACTTATCGACATTCGGGAAACATTCAAAGAAGCCACAAAAGTACAATATAATATTTGAGCAATCTGTTTGATAGAAAGTCAAATGCTACATAGAGTAATTGAGGCCGAGTTTCGAGTTTCGCCACCATTACAAATCTGAGTAGACCATTGACAACAACTGTAACTTTATGGTCATATGATCAGGTCTAGTTGCATCACTTTTGCATTGATTTGACTCACCTTCTGTATATCTTCTTATTATGGACGTCTGTTCAAGAAGCCGTACAAAAAGAATGAACGAGAAACATTGTTAGCAATAGCTCAAGCCAAGTTTATAAACTTTTTTTCTCCACGAGCTTGCAAAATCTCAACAGGAAGCAAGCATTTAGAAAGAAAATCTCTCACCTTTCCTGAAACGAAATCAAATAATTCAAGGTTCAGTGCAAAGGTTGTCTATCGATGTTTCAAGATTCTAATGTCTTACCTACACCATACTCGCCGATTACGAGCACTTTGTACAATTGTTCTCGAACACTGTCCATGATCTCTTCATCGTCTTCTTCTTCCATCGCGAGGAAGACCGAGGTTGTGTACGGAGACTGGCACTAGGCGGGTATTCATTACTCGGGCTCTTCCGAAGGAAGCCCGGTTATAAAATGCGTTTTTCGGTAGTAGTAGTAGTCGTAGTAGTCGTAGTTTTGTTCGGCTAAAGAATGACGAAAGTATGCGACGTATTTAATCGTATCGAGTTTCAAGATTACTCAGCAGATAAGAAAAAAACAAACGACACACGGGAAGGACTCAAGTAGATTTGAATCTTAGTTTTGAAAGCAGCTGTAGATCTTCAAGCTATTAAAAGGTCAGGATTCTAGTTCATCGTTCAATGACTAGAAGTGGTAGAAGGACTAGAAGCTCGCTTAAAATATCGTATCATGTACGTACTCACCCGACGCATAGTCTCCCTCGTCACTCAACTGTCACTGATTGTCACGACGTCAGAGAAATGATATTGTATTGAAGAAGATGTCCTTGTTTTATTCGACGTTCGAACCATAACTCGAACCCGAACTCGAACTCGATTCCAAACTCGACGTTTCGGGATCTGAAGCTAGAGAGCGGGCCTTTACACGAACTCATCAAAATCAAATCAATTGAACTCAAAGTCAAAAGGTAATCAAATGAACTCAAAGTCAAAGGCAAATCAAATGAACTCGACACATACATGTATATACATAGTCTCCCTCGTCACGCAACTGTCAGTCATTGTCAGGTCTCTCCTCACGCAACTGACATTGTCCTTGTCATAAGCCCGAGTGTACGCTCATTGAGCGTCTTGTTACCTTTTAAAATTGGAACAATTTTTGTCAAAAATGAACCTTGCAAATATGAAACTAAAAGCTTATTTCTATCGTTTACAGAAGTAGCTTTAGCCTATTACTGAACAATTTTACTGTACAACAGAATTTGATTATAGCCATCGCAGCGTGACAGTGTTTGGTCACGTCAGATACTGCATGATTATTTGGGGTTCCTGTGCATTGCCCTGTCAAAATCAAAAAATTTAAAATACTTAAAATATAAATATTATAAGAAACATTTTTTTTTTTAAAGCATGAAATCTAAGACAAAATCTTAACAGCTGAATCGATATCAGTTTAACTTCCTGGAAACTGCTCACAGAAGGCAGGAAAATGCTATTTTGGAGACCCTATACCTCGACATGTTTCGGCGAGCATGGCCCCGCACCCCCCTAGATGCTCACGCCTTCGGCGATGGTTGCTATGTGCGTACATTGGGGAAAAAGCACGCTACGCCCCTGTTAAGTTGTTACCATAATGCATTTCGGTCTTGGAACGACCTATAACCTATCGCCTATGGACTGATGTCCTCGACAACCTTTATTGAAATAGGTATATGTGTGGATGTGTCCTTATTAATTGACCTTGTTTGTTTGTTTGCAGGTTGTGCTTCTGTACTGATATTGCATCATCTCTTGTAACCTGCAGACAATGCCAATGCCATTTATGAACACTACAGCAACCATGGTCACTTTTTTATCTTTGTGTTTCAATCTCTATTAGAATCGCAGATGACGTCAGATGGTAGTGAGAATAAAAATGACTACAAAACAACATGTCCCTAGATGTAGCAAACTAGCGCGCGCTGGAAGTCTTTTCGATGTCTTCTGTACTTCATGTACAGCGAAGTACAGAACACGCCCATGCTTCATAATTTCTCTGCAGGAGCAAGAATTCACTAAGAACTTTGAAATTCCTTCCAACACTTTACTTTTCACAGCGGTCGCCGACAATCGAGGGAACCCAAGGGATCTAGCTTGCGGTTTAGGGTCTTGGCGTGTCTTTGCTGACGCACTCGTACTCTCGCCCCCCCCCCCCCCCCCTCGGGATGAGGGGGGGAGGGGTACTCCCATATATACGCTATGTAGGTATGTGCCCCCGAATAGGGTATGATTTTTGAACCTCCAGATCCTTAAATTGGGTACCATATTTTGCTTTTTCACCATAAAATGGTCTCGGGCCTTCCCTTCCCACCGTCTTTAGTCTCTCTTCTAAAGCTTGTTAGAAAGCTTGTTCATTCAAACCGACTTGACCCTAACGAAAATATAACTATTAGAGCTATAATAATTCGCTTGTCCGTATCAGGCAACAAAGCATTTAAAAAATACATGACCATACATGCACACCATTCTCTTGACACCATATATTTGCGTAAGAAACGAACACAAGCAAGCAAAGCATAAAGTAAACCAATCTTAGAATCCCACGCCCAGAGCAGCATTGATATCTTTGAGCGGAATGAGAAAACTTAGAACACTGAAAGCCAAATGCGGGCGGGGCCGAAATCTTCACCCTCTAGTCCCCGCCAAAAGCAACAAGCTGACGACCGTAAAGGACATTGGGACTTTCTCCTTATTCATTTGTTCATCCGTAGACATTTTGACAACATGCATTTTCAAATGGCCGAATAGTTCCAAATGATTGCTATTCAACGCTCGTAGGGATAACTTCTCAAGTACCACGGATAAATTAATTAATTAGGAGATACCCAAAGTCCTTTGCGGTCGTCAGCTTCTTGCTTTCGGCCCGGACAGCGATATTTGGAATAGGTGTATATTATATTATATGTGTGATCTGTTATTACAAAATGGGTCTTAGTCAGCAAGACCCCTTTTGAGAACATAGACCTCATATTGATAATTAAGCTTTCACCTCTTCTACTTCTCTGAGCCCTAGGTCCAGTTAAATAATTTAATTATAAATAATTATATATATTTTCAAATAATAATAATAATAACAAGACGCTCAATCGTACACTCGGGCATTATGACAATGACAATGACAGTTGCGTGACGACTGAGGGAGACGTTCTTTGGACGAAACTCGACGATACGTAGATCTTTATCTTTGCTCGATCACCAACACACACCATTGGTAAAACAAGCCACAGCTATCTCAAAATATTGACAGACAAAGAGACTATAGAATCATTCCCCTGTTTAGGACAAAAGAAATCTAAAATACATACCCTGTCTAGGACAACACCCTCTATTTTAGGACCCTGTTTAGGACGAAGGACATTTTATATTAATTGACTGATGACCTGCTAAAGACCGGCAAATCTCGGATCTCAGATATATAAATAAATACCGGATAAAACCATATTTAACGACGACAATCGTGCATTACCATACCCTGTTTAGGACAGACTCACATAAAATTATATACCCTGTTCAGGACAGAGAGGCCAAAAACCATACCCTATCCAGCGGCACGTCCCCGTATAGCCCATATATGGGAGTACCCCCGCCCCCCCCCCCCCCCCCCCCCCCCCACCCGGGTACTTGACCCTGGTTTTTTTTTTATTTTATTTTTTTATTTTTTTTTTTGTCCAATGCATGTTATGACAATAACAATGACAGGTGCGTGACGAAGGATACTATGTGTCGAGCATAGAAAAATATCTCCGAATCAGTACGTACTTGGTACGTCTTGAGGTTGCATAGGTCAGATGGTTCTGGTACGTCTTGAGGTTGCATCTGATAACGCCCTTCGTTTGTTCATTGTAATTGAAAAACTGCTTCTCTCTCGATACAGCACGAGCTTCTACACAGCACTTCTAGTCGGTAGTCGTGGAACGATAAGTTAGCACTTCTATTAACGATGACCCAGCACTTCTAATCCTCGAACCTAGGAGTAATCTGGCGCCAGTAATCTTGAAACTCTATATGATCAAATACTTCGCATTTTATGTACCGATACGATCTAATCGACCACGTTTCAGCCAATCGAAACCCTGAAATATACATTCCTGGCATTTTGTGTACAACGAAAAAAATATAAAAAGAAAGCGTATTTTATAACTTGGGCTTCCTCCGGAAGTGCCCGAGTAACAAGGTTTCAATATATACATGCACGGGAAGCGCGGGACGCGCACAGGGATCCCAACATCATGCATTTCTATGCACAGGGAGCCCACTAATAATACGTATCGCGCGCGCGTTATAAACCACAGGAAACCCATCAAAAAAAGACGCGCGCATACAAATATACTTTTATTTATAATTAGCCTCAGAAAGAATGGTTGGGCTGCCTGTGCAACAAAGTCAAAAAAACATCCAAAAGCAAGGAAAAAGTTTGAAAGCCAAACCGTTTCAAGCGCGCGCTGGATCCGTGCGCGAGCGATTCTATGTGTCTATCCTCTTATTGACAAACGCTCTGTTATGGGAGGTTTTATGGAATCTTTTTCTGACTTTTTCTGTCGCGAGTGGCCGTCAAACCGTCATTTTACTTGCTCAAAACTTCAATTTTAGATCGGTGAAGTCTAAATATCTGTCAAATATACCAAATATAAGTTACTTATAAACAAACAAACAAATGTCATCTAGTTGCTTGAAGAAAAACTAACAGACTTTGAAAGTTAGGCTCGAACATTTTGTAGATCTTGACGGCCACTACGTCACACGTAAAACTGATATCGAACTACTCGCCTTTTGCTTTCTCTCCCCAATCTCCGCGCCCCCAAACAAGGAACAACTGTAATGTAGACCTGCGATTTGAAGTCAAAGACGACGACGACGAAGAACGGCCTGCATTTTTAGAGTCGGGCAGGAAGCCCGAGTAATAAATCTATTGGTAGGAATATCAGGCTTGTTTTTCTTTGTGATCGCACTATAGTAAGCACATTCCAAACATTAATAATAATAATAATACTTTATTATTTATCAATCACTTTTTCTGGTGCTTAAAATGCTACTTATAATATTAATCTATAGTTAAATGAAATATTAATCTATAATAAAAACTTTTAAAATCAAGACGCTCAATGAGCGTTCACTCGGGCATTATGACAAGGACAGTTGCGTGACGAGGAAGACTATGTATTACATGCTTGGCTAGGCAGTACTCAGTTGAGTTCACATTTAAGTCAACATTAGAGTTCATTTGTATTATAGTTTTTGAGTTCATTTGATTTGCTTTTGACTTTGAGTTCATTTGATTCCCTTTTGACTTTGAGTTCAATTGATTTGCTTTTGATGAGTTCGTGTAAAGGCCCTTTCGAAAACGCTCAACATCTTTTAGAGTGGGCCCACACGAATCGGCGTATGCGTTTGTATGTGAGAGCGTATTTAAGAGGAACTGAAAGATGGCTTGCCTTGGATACAACATGATTTCTCTTCTGCACAGGTCAATTACTCAAGTATGTTAAAGTGCTCCTAACCCCTTTTACAATTGTATTAAAAATTGAATGTACATGAACTGATCAGCTACAGGATTAAGTTTTTTCTTTGTTTGAACCTTGCATTTAGGAGTTATGGAGGTTTGAAATCTGGATATGCAAATCAGATGACGTCACCCCGGGCTTCATTTATTATACAAAAACGCCCAAATTATTAACACTTTTGAACTTGTAAAATATTTTTACAAACTATATAAATGAAAACAACTCGACTGGCTCGATTGTTTGCATGACTTCTGTACATTTAGCTTTCTGTCAATAGATGTAGTTACATCGCTGGTCGTGAGTTTAACAACAAACTTGGCATAGCGAGGTCATGAAAGTTTTTGAGTTCACTTGATTTGCTTTTGAGTTCATTTTTTGATGAGTTCGAGTTCCGTCGTAGAACGACGTCGTGGAACGGCCCTTTCGAAAACGCTCGCTCGAGGAAGATTTAGAGTATATGCGTATCTGGTATGTAGTACTTAGGCTTATGCGTTTGGATGGTTGCGTCATTTCTCTCACTACACAAGATGACTTCTTCTCTCTCGATCCAGCACGAGCTTCTAGTCCTTCTACCACTTCTAGTCGTCGAACGATGAACTAGAATCCTGACCTTTTAATAGCTTGAAGATCTAAAGCTGTTTTCAAAACTAAGATTCAAATCTACCTGAGTCCTGTGTGTCGTTTGTTTTCCCTTATCTGCTGAGTAATCTTGAAACTCGATACGATCAAATACTTTGTACCGATACGCTCATATACTTCGCATTCTGTGTACTATGGGGGGAAAAAAAAAATTTAAAACAAGAGAGCGTATTTTATAACTCGGGCTTCCTTCGGAAGGGCCCGAGTAATACATTTTTTTAATAAAAACAATAAAGCGTATTTCATAACTCGGACTTCCTTCGGAATGGCCCGAGTAATAACCTAACTATAATGTATAATAATATGTTTAAATTCCAAACTGATTGAAATCCTAACAAGAAATATAATCAATAAAATGTGCAATCATTACATTATTCCCCAATTTTTTAATTTTAAACACTCTCTAATGAATGTGGTTAATTCAAGCAAGTTTTCAGTTGAAACTGAGTTTGAATGTTGAAGACTGTTTTCTTAAAAACAGAATACACCTCCACCAAATGTAGTGCAAATAAACTGACCATCATTTAATACTGCTATATATCTGGGCTTCTAATTACTTAGTTTCCTTGTCTTTCCTATAAAACGACCATCCAATGTAAACTTATGAACCGAGCAAGAATCATTATCACACACCAGTAGATTGTGGTTATTATCAATAGCAAGACCCCAAGGGTCCTGCAACTGACCAGCAGCATGACAATTCCCTCCAATAGTGGATATTCTAGTTGGTGAGTTGTCTTTCATCTCAATCACATCAATCACTTTGTTATTATCATTACTCACGTAAAACAGTCCATTGTGTGTAACTGTACACAATGGACTAAAACCTCCCTGATTTGACAAACTGAATTGATATTTATATTCACCGTTCTTTGCAAAGACTTGTACACGATCATTACCATGGTCAGTCACAACAATGTTACAGTCATCATCAACATGTACTCCCCATGGGTAAGAAAACTGTCCATTGCCATTACCATGACAACCAAAGGTTTTCACCAGAGTCCCTGTTATAGTGTTAACTATACATATTCTATGATTACCCCAGTCAACTATCACTAAATCTGTTTCGTTGAGAAATGCTAAACCTTGAGGACCATACAACTGTCCCTGTCCACTGCCTTCACTACCATACGTTAGTAACAAATCTCCATCCATGTTGAATACTCTAACACAGTGGGATCTACAATCTGCTACAGCAATCCTACGGTTAGTCTTATTCACTGCAATACCTCTGAAGTATCTAGATCCAGTATTCAAGGCACTTTTTAACTTAGAATCTCCTGCTATTTTCTCCAAGTGTTGTGGCTTGACATCCATCACTAGTGGACTGTTAGATACAGCATTGCCGTTCACTTGAACCTGTGCTGTCAATTGACCAGCTACTTGAGGAATGAATTCCACTTCTATTTTACCACCACTTCTCATTTTTCTTTTTTCCACTTTCACATCATCTTCAGGTCTGATCTGTACATCCACATCATCAGTTGGTTCGTTATTGAGTTCTCCTGCAGACGTTTTAGTCTCCACAGTCAGCTTGGCTTTCTTCAGTGCCTCAAGATGACCGTCAACTTGAATTGTACTCAACATTGGGTCTGATTTACAAGAGAACAGTCGTACTTTTCCAAGTCCAGCGTTTACTTGTTCACTTAGCTCTTTATTGGGGTCGAAAACAATTCTTGAACTTCCTCCCTTGAATGGGTTGTAGGTGCACTTGTTGGAGGAATCTTCCTGTTGAATGTCGACCATTTCACTCACTAGTCCCTTTTCAAGGATGTTTCGGATGTATTCCTGTGTTGCTGGGATGTGACGTATTACACGCAGATTCCTGTCAGCCTTCGCTACGCTTCTCTGGATTTCATTCAACAATTGTTTTTCTTGGTTAAGTAGAATTTTGACCAACGTTTTGGTAGCATTCTGTACTTCTTCTTTGGCTTTCTCGCCGTCGCTTTTTATTTTGAGAGCAATTTCCTCTTGCTGTTTCTTTACCTTTGCGTTGCATCGTAGCTTCTCAATGTCCTCAGTCAAGGGTTTTAGAGAGCAGATCTTTCTGAATGGCGGTGACCTCTTGCAAAGTCAACGTTTTATGATCCTTGTGGCCGTCTTTCAAGCAAATCCAACAGAGCAATACCTCACAGTCTTTGCAGAAAAGGTCCATACTTTGACTACAGTGAGTTTTGCAAATACTTTCTCTTGTCAAGATGGCCTCAAGGTCTTGAACATTCGTCAAGTTCGACAAGGAAACGACTTTGTGATCTTTTATGAACGTAGAATGGTTGTTCAGACATTCGTCACACAACAAGCGATTGCAGTCAAAACAGTGCCACAATGCTGGGGAATGAGTCGCTGAAACAGAACAAACTTGATCGGTTTCTAGAAACTCCAAGACTTGTATGATTCTTGCGTGCACAGGACTTGGTGGTAGGTCTTCCACGCTGCTTAGTTCTGCCAGTAACGTTTCAGAGCAACATTTAGCACACTTGAAGATGTTGATGTCTCCAATGAGCTCGGCGTTTCTCTTAATACAAGGCTTACAGAATGTATGGAAACATTCTACAAGCTTGGGTTCAATCATTGTGTCGCTACACAAGGAACATTGTACATCGTGTCGAAGGTTTGCAAGGAAGGACTCCATGTTTGATTGTTTAAAGGCGTTTTTACAAGCAGCAACTCATCAGTGATTTCTGGGAATTCTGATCACATGGTTGGTTGCTATGGAAACGTCGGCGTCAGTAATTCAGGGGTGACATCTCTACTTTGACCCATGCCAAATAAGGGAAAGTTTATCATTTTCAGTGAGTCGGGGTTGTAATGGTATTCCATATATGGTACGAGCTAGCGTATAGCGGCCCCTAACAAGCGAATAGAAGCACTTAACAAGCGAATGGCGGACCCTTTTTTTATTTCCTAGTATTGGACTTAGAATTTTTTTTCATCCGATTATTAAAAACTTCTTAACCTTTTAAAACTTTATATCAAATCTGAAACTCGAATCATCAAATTAATCACTTTATAGTCTGCCCCATCCTTAACCCTAAACCTTGACCACGAGGGATAACGCTGCCAAACTCTGCATTTTTTCTAGCTTTTGAAAATATTTTGCATTGCAAATACCTATTAACCAAATTGGGGCCGCTATTCGCGCCAGTCCCTTGCAGCGCGAGTATAAATAAGAGCTCTGCATCTAATTACTGCCCAGTTCGCGTAAGAACCCTTCACTACGCTACCTATCCTTACTCAGTCATGGCCGATGAACAAATTCCTGTCCCAGCTGCTGTTGAACAAGCCCAGGCGTTGAGAATTCAACCCAACCAAGTATATAAGTACCTGCTGCGAATCCAGACCATGGTCCTTTCAGGTATAAACTTTTTCTAGGTCGTTTTCAAGTTCGTTCGATTTCCCTCGGCTCCCTAAAAGTTTGCACGTGTGTTGAACTCTACAGTGAGTTTTTGTTTTATAGCGTGCTTCGCCTCGCAAACACCGGGTTTGTGGAGTTGCATTTCCCTCGGCTCCCTAAAAGTTTGCACGTATGTTGGAAATCTAAAGTGAGTGTTTGTTTACCGTGCTTCGCCTCGCAAACACCGGGTTTGTGGAGTTGTATTTCCCTCGGCTCCCTAAAAGCTTGCACGTATGTTGGAACTCTAAAGTGAGTGTTTGTTTACCGTGCTTCGCCTCGCAAACACCGGGTTTGTGGAGTTGCATTTCCCTCGGCTCCCTAAAAGTTTGCACGTATGTTGAACTCTAACGTGAGTGTTTGTTTACCGTGCTTCGCCTCGCAAACACCGGGTTTGTGGAGTTGCATTTCCCTCGGCTCCCTAAAAGTTTGCACGTATGTTGGAACTCTAAAGTGAGTGTTTGTTTACCGTGCTTCGCCTCGCAAACACCGGGTTTGTGGAGTTGCATTTCCCTCGGCTCCCTAAAAGTTTGCACGTGTGTTAAACTCTACAAGGAGTTTTTGTTTACCATGCTTCGCCTCGCAAACACCGGGTTTGTGGACTGTTGCATTTCCCTCGGCTCCCTAAAAGTTTGCACGTATGTTGGAAATCTAAAGTGAGTGTTTGTTTACCGTGCTTCGCCTCGCAAACACCGGGTTTGTGGAGTTGCATTTCCCTCGGCTCCCTAAAAGTTTGCACGTATGTTGGAACTCTAAAGTGAGTGTTTGTTTACCGTGCTTCGCCTCGCAAACACCGGGTTTGTGGAGTTGCATTTCCCTCGGCTCCCTAAAAGTTTGCACGTATGTTGAACTCTAACGTGAGTGTTTGTTTACCGTGCTTCGCCTCGCAAACACCGGGTTTGTGTGAGTTGCATTTCCCTCGGCTCCCTAAAAGTTTGCACGTATGTTGGAACTCTAAAGTGAGTGTTTGTTTACCGTGCTTCGCCTCGCAAACACCGGGTTTGTGGAGTTGCATTTCCCTCGGCTCCCTAAAAGTTTGCACGTGTGTTAAACTCTACAAGGAGTTTTTGTTTACCATGCTTCGCCTCGCAAACACCGGGTTTGTGGACTGTTGCATTTCCCTCGGCTCCCTAAAAGTTTGCACGTATGTTGAACTCTAAAGTGAGTGTTTGTTTACCGTGCTTCGCCTCGCAAACACCGGGTTTGTGGAGTTGCATTTCCCTCGGCTCCCTAAAAGTTTGCACGTGTGTTGAACTCTACAGTGAGTTTTTGTTTTATAGCGTGCTTCGCCTCGCAAACACCGGGTTTGTGGAGTTGCATTTCCCTCGGCTCCCTAAAAGTTTGCACGTATGTTGAACTCTAACGTGAGTGTTTGTTTACCGTGCTTCGCCTCGCAAACACCGGGTTTGTGGAGTTGCATTTCCCTCGGCTCCCTAAAAGTTTGCACGTATGTTGGAACTCTAAAGTGAGTGTTTGTTTACCGTGCTTCGCCTCGCAAACACCGGGTTTGTGGAGTTGCATTTCCCTCGGCTCCCTAAAAGTTTGCACGTGTGTTAAACTCTACAGTGAGTTTTTGTTTACCGTGCTTCGCCTCGCAAACACCGGGTTTGTGGAGTTGCATTTCCCTCGGCTCCCTAAAAGTTTGCACGTGTGTTGAACTCTAAAGTGAGAGTGTTTGTTTACAGTACTTCGCCTCGCAAACACCGGGTTTGTGGAGTTGCATTTCCCTCGGCTCCCTAAATGTTTGCACGTGTGTCAGTTGAACTCTACAGTGAGTTTTTGTTTACCGTGCTTCGCCTCGCAAACACCGGGTTTGTGGAGCTGCATTTCCCTCGGCTCCCTAAAAGTTTGCACGTGTGTTAAACTCTATACAGTGAGTTTTTGTTTACCCGTGCTTCGCCTCGCAAACACCGGGTTTGTGGAGTTGCATTTCCCTCGGCTCCCTAAAAGTTTGCACGTGTGTTGAACTCTAACGTGAGTGTTTGTTTACCGTGCTTCGCCTCGCAAACACCGGGTTTGTGGAGTTGCATTTCCCTCGGCTCCCTAAATGTTTGCACGTATGTTGGAACTCTAAAGTGAGTGTTTGTTTACCGTGCTTCGCCTCGCAAACACCGGGTTTGTGGAGTTGCATTTCCCTCGGCTCCCTAAAAGTTTGCACGTGTGTTAAACTCTACAGTGAGTTTTTGTTTACCGTGCTTCGCCTCGCAAACACCGGGTTTGTGGAGTTGCATTTCCCTCGGCTCCCTAAAAGTTTGCACGTGTGTTGAACTCTAAAGTGAGAGTGTTTGTTTACAGTACTTCGCCTCGCAAACACCGGGTTTGTGGAGTTGCATTTCCCTCGGCTCCCTAAATGTTTGCACGTGTGTCAGTTGAACTCTACAGTGAGTTTTTGTTTACCGTGCTTCGCTTCGCAAACACCGGGTTTGTGGAGCTGCATTTCCCTCGGCTCCCTAAAAGTTTGCACGTGTGTTAAACTCTATACAGTGAGTTTTTGTTTACCGTGCTTCGCCTCGCAAACACCGGGTTTGTGGAGTTGCATTTCCCTCGGCTCCCTAAAAGTTTGCACGTGTGTTAAACTCTACAAGGAGTTTTTGTTTACCATGCTTCGCCTCGCAAACACCGGGTTTGTGGACTGTTGCATTTCCCTCGGCTCCCTAAAAGTTTGCACGTATGTTGGAAATCTAAAGTGAGTGTTTGTTTACCGTGCTTCGCCTCGCAAACACCGGGTTTGTGGAGTTGCATTTCCCTCGGCTCCCTAAAAGTTTGCACGTATGTTGGAACTCTAAAGTGAGTGTTTGTTTACCGTGCTTCGCCTCGCAAACACCGGGTTTGTGGAGTTGCATTTCCCTCGGCTCCCTAAAAGTTTGCACGTATGTTGAACTCTAACGTGAGTGTTTGTTTACCGTGCTTCGCCTCGCAAACACCGGGTTTGTGGAGTTGCATTTCCCTCGGCTCCCTAAAAGTTTGCACGTATGTTGGAACTCTAAAGTGAGTGTTTGTTTACCGTGCTTCGCCTCGCAAACACCGGGTTTGTGGAGTTGCATTTCCCTCGGCTCCCTAAAAGTTTGCACGTGTGTTAAACTCTACAAGGAGTTTTTGTTTACCATGCTTCGCCTCGCAAACACCGGGTTTGTGGACTGTTGCATTTCCCTCGGCTCCCTAAAAGTTTGCACGTATGTTGAACTCTAAAGTGAGTGTTTGTTTACCGTGCTTCGCCTCGCAAACACCGGGTTTGTGGAGTTGCATTTCCCTCGGCTCCCTAAAAGTTTGCACGTGTGTTGAACTCTACAGTGAGTTTTTGTTTTATAGCGTGCTTCGCCTCGCAAACACCGGGTTTGTGGAGTTGCATTTCCCTCGGCTCCCTAAAAGTTTGCACGTATGTTGAACTCTAACGTGAGTGTTTGTTTACCGTGCTTCGCCTCGCAAACACCGGGTTTGTGGAGTTGCATTTCCCTCGGCTCCCTAAAAGTTTGCACGTATGTTGGAACTCTAAAGTGAGTGTTTGTTTACCGTGCTTCGCCTCGCAAACACCGGGTTTGTGGAGTTGCATTTCCCTCGGCTCCCTAAAAGTTTGCACGTGTGTTAAACTCTACAGTGAGTTTTTGTTTACCGTGCTTCGCCTCGCAAACACCGGGTTTGTGGAGTTGCATTTCCCTCGGCTCCCTAAAAGTTTGCACGTGTGTTGAACTCTAAAGTGAGAGTGTTTGTTTACAGTACTTCGCCTCGCAAACACCGTGTTTGTGGAGTTGCATTTCCCTCGGCTCCCTAAATGTTTGCACGTGTGTCAGTTGAACTCTACAGTGAGTTTTTGTTTACCGTGCTTCGCCTCGCAAACACCGGGTTTGTGGAACTGCATTTCCCTCGGCTCCCTAAAAGTTTGCACGTGTGTTAAACTCTATACAGTGAGTTTTTGTTTACCGTGCTTCGCCTCGCAAACACCGGGTTTGTGGAGTTGCATTTCCCTCGGCTCCCTAAAAGTTTGCACGTGTGTTGAACTCTGAAGTGAGTGTTTTTTTTACTCTGAAACAGTGAGTGTTTGTTTACCGTGCTTCGCCTCGCAAACACCGGGTGAGTGGAGTTGTTTCCCTCGGCAAACACCGGGTCCCTAAAAGTTTGCACGTGTGTTAAACACCAGTGTGTTGAACTCTAAAGTTTGCACGTGTGTCAGTTGAACTCTACAGTGAGTTTTTGTTTACCGTGCTTCGCCTCGCAAACACCGGGTTTTGTGGAACTGCATTTCCCTCGGCTCCCTAAAAGTTTGCACGTGTGTTCCCTAAAAGTTTGCACTCTATATACAGTGAGTTTTTGTTTACCGTGCTTCGCCTCGCAAACACCGGGTTTGTGGAGTTGCATTTCTCTCAGTTTCCCTTCTCGGTTGCTTGTTTGTGTTCTATAGTCGTTTCTATACAACATGTTACAACGTCATCTTTACTTTATGCATGCTTTACCTCACAAACCCCTGGTTTGCTTTCCCTCCCCTTTGCCTCGTTAAGTTTTGCATGCTTAGGGGTATGAGGTTGAACATTGTTGTATGGCTTGTGCTTGATATTTCCCTTTGCGTACCGTGACGTAATGTCCAAGCATTCTAGTTGCATGGTTAATGTTGAGCAATGATTTCCCTTATAGCGTTATTATTATTATTATAGCGTTCTGCACCCTATATATTGTCAAGACGGTGCAAATTCGACTGAGTTGTTCGGTTTTGGGTATATTTGTGTTTTCGACATTTGCAGATTTGCTGCTTCTCAGTCGCATTTGCATCCAATTTGGTGTTGTATTGTTTCTCTTTGTTGTTGTCCCTCCCTCGATCCACACCTCCCTTTGTTTCCCTTCCTTTGTGATTGTCTCCATTTGTTCTTCCCGTTTTCGCATATCATTGATTGTGCGGGCCTTATGGTGTATATAGTGTCCATATATAGTGTCATACACTAGCTTGAACAGTCTCGCGCGTTAATTCCCTGATGCCTTCCACGCAAGCCACTCATCCTATGTTTTGGGTGGTTGGAGGGTCCTGCCTAGTTAAGTTTTGGACTTGGCTTTTTGAGTATCGGCAAAGGTCTCGAGTGACTTGGTATTAGACCGCATCAAACGCTAAGCTTCTGGGCGCGGGCGCATTTCTCCATCTCTTATTAAAGGAGAACTGAAGTCTAAATTTATCTTTAATTAAAAACAAAGAGAATGTTGTGTACAAACATTTTCTAAATGAATTTCCAATTGTTTTTATTTTTATGGAGAAGAAACTTGAGTTTGAATTGTAAAAAGACATGGATAACCGCTGAATTGAGCGCGGCTCACTTCAGTAATTATTCCCCATGTCTGACGTCATCTATCCCAAGGGAAAGTGCAGTCACAATGTAGAGTAATTATAAGTACATTGTGTTTTCTTGTACCCGAGAGAATGTTGTGAACGGATTTTAATATTCCCCATAAACGACGTCACTAACAAAAAGATCTGAGCCGACGGTAAAACGGCAAAATGGAGGATAACATTTCATATTGAACGTAAATTATGATGATATCTAAGAAAGATTTACAATATTTAATACTCAAGTAATGCTAATATAAGACATATCTAACTTTCTTGAGAAAATAAATTTTGTCTTCAG
Source organism: Actinostola sp. cb2023 (assembly GCA_033675265.1). Classification (NCBI taxonomy): domain Eukaryota; kingdom Metazoa; phylum Cnidaria; class Anthozoa; order Actiniaria; family Actinostolidae; genus Actinostola; species Actinostola sp. cb2023. The sequence goes on along the minus strand of JAUJYZ010001300.1, from coordinate 280,897 downwards.
TTCCCCTTTAAGCGAGCGTGAAAGGGACTGCCGCGAATAGTCTCCCTCGTCACGCAACTGTCATTGTCATAATGCCCGACTACGCTCATTGAGCGTCTTCTTCTGTAATAGATCCCTAAAATCTAAGGACGTTTTGATTTCGATTGTATTTTTGCCGTTTACTGACCTGTTTTGAGCGTGGAAATTCTGTTTTAAATAGCGCTACGCGGCGGTTCTAAAATTAGGTCGCGTAATAGATGTATGACTCAGACAAGGATCATACAACTGTAATCGTACTGAAAAGAACACGGAGAAACCTACATTTATCATGCAAACACTGTTTATTTTCAAAACAATTGACCTTGCTCGCCTTTGCTTTGATGTAGTTTTGAAGTACGATTTTTACGATTCCTTTTCCTTCTGAATTTTTCAAACGTGGAATAAAATAAACATCCATCATGAGTTACTGAAAACTAGTCCTTCTACCACTTCTAGTCGTCGAACGATGAACTAGAATCCTGACCTTTAATAGCTTGAAGATCTACAGCTGCTTTCAAACTAAGATTCAAGTCTACTTCAGTCCTGTTTGATCGTTTGTTTTCCCTTATCTGCTGAGTAATCTTGAAACTCGATACGATCAAATACTTCGCATTCTTTCTTCATTCTTCGCATTTTTTCTTCATTCCTTGACCATGGAAAAATAAAAAATAAAAATAAAGTCCCATTTTACTCGGGCTTCCTTCGGAAGGGCCCGAGTAATAATAAGTTGCTTTCTTTTGACTGAGTAATAATTTAAACGATATTGAACAGACACAAGAATTCAGGAATTTATTATACTGATAGATCCACGTGTTCAAAGCGTAAATCAACTTATCTACTAGATACATGTATACAACTTATTATACATTTTAGTGTGCAGTACGGCTGGAGTCGTGCCGTATTTAGACAAGATGCAGGCACCCGTACTACACTAAAATGTATATAATACGTATAGATGCTTTGCAGTCGCTATTCGAAGGCGAATAGCGCTACCTTGACTACCGTAACGATCTCCGTTTTCCCATTTACTTGAACACTGTTTCGCACTCGTTTGTTTCACTCCACTGCTGTGACATTTATACGGGTAATTTAGAACTGTTATTACAAGACCCCTGTTGAGAACACAGACATCATTGACTGTCCAGCTAAAAAGAGATTTTAAAACACTACAATAAATGTCGTGTCTCATAATATATTCGTTTTGCACTGTATAAGCTATCAATATAATATATCTTCACATATCTAAATACAATTTTGAATACAAATGCCACAATATGACTATATACATGTATCTCGCCTGGATTCTTAGACACCCCAAAACTAATCACAATTCTATCCTACCATATTTACAATGTACATCAGCATTGGCATGCAATAATATTATTATTACCCTCTAACCCCCCCCCCCCCCCCCCCTTTACACAACAATGTTGAGTTGCTGGATATCCCAATTAATGACAGCTACATGTACAGTCAATTTTACTTCCTTGTTGGCCATGGCTGTATATAAGCTAGTTAAACTGATTACCAAACTTGTCCAAAACCTTCTTTGTTGGCCTTGGCTGTAGAAGCTTGCTCTAGACTACCTAATTTCTTAATTGATAATTAAACTGATCACCAAACTTGTCCAAAACCTTCTTTGTTGCCAAACTATCCATTTCTTCTGCTATTCTTTTCAATGAATCTCTGCTCAACACTTTCTTTTCCAGGCGGCTTCGAGGAGACTTTTTTGATCTGTGTATATCTGTTAGCCTGGCATACTTCTGCTTTCTGGACAGCTCTTTACTAGTCTTGTTACCTGCTGGTTTTCTTGCTTTTCTTTTTTTACCTTTTCGACGAAGATGTATACCTGTAGCAGCTTCAATTTCGTGCTGTATATCTTTCCAGCTCTCGCTATTTTGATTTGTAACTGAAGCACTAGGAGTAGAAGCTGTCGAAACAGAAGATGAGTTCTCACTAACTGGCTTTCCAGTGTCATCCCTTGCCATTATGATTCCATGAAAGGGGCATTTATGTCTGTCCTTTCTTGGGCAGAGTTTTCCACTGGGGAGTGGCGCACGACATGACCACTTCACTGGCTCAAACTTTCCACCAAAGCTTATCTTCCTCTGGAGCATGGAACCCTTAGCCTTCTCAAAGACTTGTTCAGTTTCGGCATCTTTAGATGCCCAGTGGTTATTATAGTTATGTGACCTGATGATCTTTGGTGGGTCATAGTTAGGGTCTTCCCAGTGATATAGGTCCATGTCAAAGCTAATAACTGGTGCTTTATCAAGCAGCTTTCTACGTCTGTCATCATCCTGAGAAGTTGAAGTTGAAACATCAGGAGCAGAAGTCGATGACTGGGTGGTTTGTGCAGCAACCTCTACATCACCATACTTTTTTCTTGCTTCTAGAAGAGCTCTTGCGTGAGATGTTGGGTCTTCTGCATCTTTCAAGGTAAAACCATATTTCTTGAGGAAACCCTCATCATCAATCTGGGAGGATTCTGCAGTGCATTCATCATTTGTTAGTGAAGTGTCCTTTTGGTTTGATTTCTCCTGCAGGGGTTCCAAACCATACTCAGCTCTCTTCTCTGGAGGAATGTACTCAATGCCTTCCTTTTCTGGGACATCTACAAACTCATCATCATCATCATCATCATCACTGTTACCATCATCAGCATCATCTACATTGTTACTTAAATCCTTAAGTGGTAAGATATTCAGTTCACTGAATTTATCTTTCGCTGACCGAAGTTGTCCTTTCAAGTCTATAACACTCTGAATTCTTTGCTGATTATAACCTGCTTTGCTAAAAATTTGCAGCCATTTGTTCACCATTGGGATATACTGATGGATGATTTCTTTGTTCATTTCTCGTGCAGTTTCTAAAACAATAGCATTGTCCTCGGTCTCGTCAACTGAAGGCTGCATATCATTGACCTTAATGCTGATTTCATAGGTCCTTGAACCCAGACCATGATCTTTGAGAACATCGCTATTTGTATCATCATCATCAACAATGTTGTTTTCATTGTCGGCATCATTAACGTCAGCATCGTTGTTACAGATATCTGCACTTTTATCAGTTACTATGTCTGCATCTGGGTTCCCTTGTCCCTCATCTGAAATGCCCCCACTTTTATTACTGATAAAACTTGCATTATCATTTGTTTTCTGTTTATTTCCATCCTTTCTCTTTGTTTCTTGAGCTCTAGACTCAATGCGAGAGTCCATAGCATCAGATAATTCTACACCATGGACTTCATAGTTATCAGGATGCGGCAGCAATAACTTCAAACAGTTGTTCATCTCCGTTATACACAACTCCATATGTCCTATCTGATCCGCTATCTCACCCTCGACCTTATCAACCTTCTTTTGTAAGAGTCTCTGCTTCCTTTGCTCTCTGTCCTCTGCGTGCCTTCTTTCTACCAAGGATCTGTTCCTAAGAGCATCAAACTCAACATGCTTAATCCGCTTTAAATAGTGATATCCCAGATCTAGCTTCTTATAATGGCTACCATATTTCTGGTACCAGCTTTCAATTACATCTACTGCTTTAGTTTTCAAAATTCTGGCAGTATTAGACGGAGGAGGAAGAAGCTTTTTATGGTCAGATTCCACAACTAGTCCCATGAATACTTGAAATTCACCTAGTAAAAGTTCTCTAAAATGATGAGATCTTGTAAAGAGTTCTGTTATAATCTGAAAGGATGAGAGTCTGATTTCAGAGTGATTCTTCTTTAGCTGTGTCATAACCAGGTGGTAGGCATGATTCACGTAACAATTGGAAATCTTACAGATATTTTTAAATTTTTTGATTTGTGGTTCATCAAGTGAAGGCTTCCCGGTGGTTGTCAGGTCTTCAATAAGTTCTCCGAGTTCTTCAAGAACTTCTACGTCGATAGCTGTCATCTTTACTTTCTCCTTTGTTGCCCAGATGGAAAAAATAACGAGAAAGCCAATAATTTTGGACTAAAAATCGTTCAAGTTTGACTTCAACATTTTTTCAGCTGATTTTGTTTTTGACAAATATTCTCCCCCAAAGCCCCATGGGAAATCTATAATTTCATTATAACGAAGTATTTCATTGGATGAAAAGAACAAAGAAAGATTCATAACGGGAGTTTTGATTGGTTGGATTGGCGTTGTTTACGAAACCGCTGATCGAAGTATAGTCGGCTCACATATTTGAAAATAACTCAAATCTAAAATGGCGGGCAGATTTGAAGTGAAAACTTTGAAAACAAGTCGAAGAATTGTAAAATAACGCAAGATGCCGTAGCCTTGAAGATACAGATAATTACTGTGACTGTTATTGAATGATTTAGAAGTAAATCAGAAAGGAAGATAGCAAATTTAATGTCAAATTGGTGCGAATTGTACGATGAAGCCAGCGATATCCACAAGTCTGAGGAGGCAAACTTCGCAAAGACCAACGGAGCAGAAGACGAGAGAAATCCTATCTTTTACCAGCGCTGCAGTGCAAGCTCTCGCCGATACCAAAAGCCAGGAGGGACAGCAAGTCAATTCACTCTCATCAACGTCCAAACAAGTGCCATTTGCTCAACGGAACGGCTCCTCTTCAAACCCCTTCTCATCAGCTGATTCTAATCGTGATACAAGTTCATTGTCCAGTGATCAACGAGCAGTTCTCAAACTCGGCGCTGATTTAAGTTCTTCATCGAGTTCTCAGAGTATTTCTGGCCAGGGACAAAGTGACAGAATGGATTTGTCGTCTTTAGATGGTTCCTTTAATAAAAGTGCAGCCGTTAGGGTTAGAGTGTCTTCAAGGTTGCTACGTGAGATCAAGTCTCCTCTAGAAACAATTGTCGATAGGAGTGGGGTACCGTCTGTTCAAGGTGAGATAGCTGTCGGAACCTATCATCAGTTATCCCCTAAAAAGGGGGGGGGGGGGGGGGGGGGGACCCCAGCAAAATGCAGGTTTGCATGGGGACTTTTAGGGAGGTTTGAACGCTTATTTCTCCAAAATGAGGGAGCTTTTGTTGGAGTTTGCCTCGCACCACGGGAATGAAAAACATAGAACTGGTGTGACAATAAAAACAACTGCTAATTAAGTAGACTAGTCTAATAATAATAATAATAATAGTTTATTTATTCACGTAAAACACAAAAGAGCTTACAATAAAACTCGTTAGAATGTGCACGAGCTAAAAAATCTAAAATCTAATATTATAAAAAGTATATACCTCTAGGAAGGGTATTTGTTTGTCCCTACCTAGCAGGGGGAAATTAATATGTACTTATTGACTGAGTGGGTGTGCCAGACGGGAAAATATTTGCCTCGAGGTCATGGCCATACGGATCGAGTGAAGCGAGATCCATGCTGAATGACCAAGAGCCAAATATTTTCCTGTCCAGCCCGACCTAACTCAGTCAATAAGCATTTTATCATATGACCCACCTGACCCTCTTTTTCCAATTGGTTTTATTAAAGAGTGTGCGGGTCAGGAAATACATGTAAGGCTTTCTTCGGACCGACTTATGCCATCACGTCCATACCCCTAGATGTGATTTTTTCCAATGGTTTTATTAAGAGCACACGAGTTGGGAAATATGGGTCATATGATAAAGTTTATTATTATTACATTAGACCCACAACCTACACCAAAGGTTGTTCGACATGTCAATGGGCCATCAGCTTGGATATCCATGAAAGCAAGTAGCCCACTACCTGAGCACAAGATAACAACACAGAGAGGACCCACTAGTGCCACCACTGTGTTCACTCATGAGGTTACCCAGGCCAAGGACTTGGATGTAGAGTGGAAGGAAAACAAGAATCCTAGACTTCAATCACCATCCACAGAGTCTTCTAGAGAAGCTCTACATGAAGAGAACAAGCAATACAAGCAGAAGGATCACATTAAATTAACTTCTGAATTTAAGAAGGTACATTAACAGTGAATAATTTCGTACATGTACGTATTTGTACCATAATAATAATGATTTATGTATTTTTATTTGTTATTTATACCTTATGCCATAAATAGCACTGCCAAATTGCAAACACATAGAATAGAATATAATGTAGACTTTATGTAACGTTTATAAGTACTTAGCAAGACTGCTGAATCTATGACAGTCTATCTGTAAATTTTAGCTACAGTATTTCACCATTTACAATAACATGTCACAGCCTGATCCCTATGGATGACATTTTTTTGTAAAATGTTGTTAGCACTGATAATAATGTTGTATATACTGTACACATGTATATACATAATCACGTATATGTATACTCTCCAGCAAAGTGATTTGAGGTGGCTGTGATTTTAATGGGATATTTAACATACACTGTACATGTACCAAACAAAAATAATAGTTGTAGTGTATGGTTTGTTTTGCTATACAGTATGCAGTCAATGTCATTAACGTTGTCCAGATAAAAAGAGATTAACACTATAATAAATGTCATGTGTCTCATCATATATTCGTTTTGCGCGTGCGCTATGAGCAATTGTGCACGTGGAGCCGATATATTTGATACTTTGAATTATATTAGCTCCACGTGCATAGTGATTGCTTCTCTCGTGCAGGCAAAACGAATATATGATGAGACATGTGACATTTATTGTAGTGTTAATCTCTTTTTATCTGGACAGCGTTAATGACATTGACTGTATATATAGATGATATTTTATGTAAACTTGTTAATTTCAGAGCCACAATGGAACAGGTTTGTGTCAAGGTGACCCTGTTACAGGGGTAATAACAATCAATGCGGGTAGACGAGGTAATTTAATTTAGTTGTATCAGAAACATAATGATGATGGTCACTGGTGGTAGTGATTAGACTAGTGTAAGTTAGAGCAGATTTCACATGACTGAAAAACCATGGCATGATCACAGAACAAAGTCATTTGAAATCCTAGTAACTTCTCAGTCATGGCACAGAACTATCACAACACTTCTGTGCTTTAAGTTTTTCACTCTTGAAATGATTCTTCCATTGCTGGGAGGGATGAGGGATGGTTCCCCTCACTGGGTACTGGATGTCGTGAGCAAAAATTACCTTGCGACATATACAGGGCTTAATGTACCTTCCAGCACGATCATGGCATGGACCTGTCATAGCATGTCATGTCAACATACTGTCATACAAAATCTTCTCTAATGATGATGATACCTAATATTGATGATGATGAAGTCATAGTGATGATAATATTACACTGTTGTTCAATATCTCATTCTTTTATGATTTTATAATTTGATCATGCCTCAGATTCAGTCAAAGCCAAGTCATTTGTGTTAAGTCAAAGAGAAAGAACTCTAAAGGAAGAGTTTACAAAAAGGTAAACATTTCACATCTCTACCATTACATGCATATCTAGAGAATATTGTACACGGCTGCATGAAGATGTGAATTTTATTTTTGAGTGGTAAAAACAAGTTGCTACTGTCTCTTCAAGCCACTGTATAATTTTCTTTTTATTATATAGACACTCACTTTCAGCGGGAAATGACGGCATCGATATCCTCACCAGTGAGGATATGGAAAATACGCCACTAGGGTCCCAGATGTAGTTTCTTATGAATTTTACGAGTGGTCAATTTTGCATTATAGTAGAGTACCGAAGTGATGACGTCATAAAAATAAAATGTTCGCTTTATCACCTTTCGATCCCCGATTTCGAAAGAACATCAATAAGGAAGCTTACATGCCAAATTTGAGAGCAATCGGTTAAATAGCGGCTGAGATATGGCCAGTTGAATATATAATTTCCCCACACAAATCACTGTAATTTCGGCTTGGATCATAACTTTATCGGGGGGTCGAAAGTTGATAAAGCGAAAATTATTGTTTTTGTGACGTGACGGTACTCTATATAGCAATGATATAGCGTGTGCTCTGATTGGCTAGAGTTCTGTGAACTAGTTCCCCATGGGCTGCACGCTCTCGTCAACATCCCACTGGCCTCGTCTGATCGCGTGCGCTGTTCGAAATAACGCTCACGCTCATTGGCTAAAATTGCTATGAACTATTTCCCCATGGGCTGCACGCTCTCTAGATGCCATATTATGAATCAATTAGTCAACTCGCGTCCATGCGCCCATAGCGTTATAGACGCACTCGAGAAAATATAAAGAACTCTTAACAAGCTAGAGTCGCACTCAGCTACGCCTTGTGCCACTCTTACGCTTGTTAAGAGTTCTTTATCTTTTCTCTCATGCATCTATAACGCAATGTGCGCATGGATGCTCGTTGACTAATTGATAAATAAAAAAACACTTGTGTTTATACTGTCAATAAAATGTTTTATATACTGTCCACATGAATGTATATTTCCATCACTGTTCTATTTCAGACAAGACAGAAGAAGTGCACCTATAAAGCGCTCAGTACAACCAACAGTCATACCAACTAAAGAAACTCAGAAACCCAGTTTTGATGCAGGAGAAGCACTGGCTGTGCCTGTCGCTACGGAGAATCCAGTTGCTAGTGCTGCTGCTATTGCTGCGGCAGCTGCTGCGGCTGCAACAGCTCCATTCCTGCATGTAGATGCAATGATTAGGAAGCTAGAGGAACTCCAGCAACAGCTACTAAATACACAGGTTTGTGTACCTTTGAAATCTTCCATTGCTGGGAGGGGTGAGGGGGGGGGGGGGGGGGGGGGGTAGGGAGGGAGGGTTAAGGTAGCGACACATGGTGCAACATTGAGGATAATATTGCTGATGATATTGTTGCGGCATGTATCCATCCTGTATTAATCGAAGGGGTCCTTGCAAGAACAATATAAGTGACTTGTGATCAAAACCTGAATTCTCCTCTAGAATTCAAAGAGTATACAGGAGAATTTAGATGTTAATCAAAGATCACTTAATACTATCATTGTACTAGACTTGCTCCAAGCCTCATTCGTCCCCCCCCCCCCCCCCCCCCCGCGAAGTACGCTGTTTGGGGGGAAACTTCGCGGGGGGGAAACGAACGAGACTTGGAGCAAGTCTATCATTGCACTGACCCCTTCAATTGTTGTGGCCAAGGTTATTGAAGTACAATACGATCCTACTTCTGCAACATTGCATGTAACAGATTGCAGAGGTGGACACACTGCAATCATGCATGTTGCCAGCAATATTGCACCATGTGAATGCACCTTTACCCTCAGTGGATTTTGAATGTCGTGAGCAAAAACTACATTGTGACATGTACTTTTCAAATAGTGATTGTTGGAGCAAGAGTAAACTACATGGAAGCTCTGGACCCCATGGTACGGGAAATGGACATGTTGCCACTTTTGTGTCTGTAATATTTAACAAGCTACCAGTTATATCTACATTGTACATGTGCAAGTACAGTGTTATATATCTTGCAAGGAACTGATCTACACAACCCAGCCAAAAAATGACACTATTGAAAGTGACAGACAAATTTACAATATCGTGTAATCTTTTGTTGATTTTTCCGCAGGGTTCCCAAATGAACCAAAGACCATTACACCCTTCTCATGTTGCACACTGTCACACTGGCCATGATAGTAACCACGGTGAACCATCAATGGGTGTTGCCATGGCAAGTTCATCTACTGGGTGTACACAAACATCTGATATTCCTGTATACATGGAACCCTTTTATTCTCAAGTATCCATGACACACTATCAAAATCCTGTGCATTCTGGTGTACCTCATCCGTCATCTGCATATCAGCCTACAAACCAGCCAATCCCATCATATATGGAAAGACATTATGAATGTGTCCCACAACCCTCATTCGTACGTCAACCTGCACAGGACCAATCCAATCCTGTGTCGTCTAGTATCCCTGTACCATCATTCGCACATCAACCTGTTCAGAATCAGACGATTCCATCACATGCTACAACATGCTATCAATATCCTATCACATCTAGTGCCCCTCAACCATCATTCACTCATCAACCAGTTCAAACACAACCAGTTTCATCACATGATACAATGCACTATCAATATCCTATCACATCTAGTATCCCTCATCAACCATCAACACATCAATCAGTCCAAACACAACCATTTCCATCACATGCTACAACACACCTTCAATATCCTATCACATCTAGTATCCCTCATCAACCATCAACACATCCATCAGTTCAAACACAACCATCACATGCTACAACACACCTTCAATATCCTATCACATCTAGTAACCCTCAATCATCAACACATCAACCAGTTCAAACACAACCATTTCCATCACATGCTACAACACACCTTCAACATCCTATCACATCTAGTAACCCTCAATCATCAACACATCAACCAGTCCAAACACAACCAACTGCAACACATACAGGAACAGTTTGTACTCAAACCCTACCACCATCGTATGCCCCAGCAAAGCAGCGTCTTCAGCAGCGTGAGTATTGGGGTCGAATGGCCCTATTTATTATTATTGATGGAGTAAGATATATATATATTTATTTATTTTCAAGATTCGCACATAGGGCAGGTGTGTATAATAGGACACAAAGTCCCCTTTACAATACAGTACACCATGTCCCACCCAATAAGAAAATTACCTAATATACCCAACCCCAGTATATGTTGCAGTTAAAAAATTGTTTTAGTTAAGGGGGAAGCTACCCCCTTGAAGAAAATGGTACGCGTCAGGACCATACATTGTATGTCTGCGCATCAACATGTACCTGTCTTGCTCTCTAGTAGAACAATTTTTAATTAGCTGGATATTTTTTAACTAAAAAAATATTTAGCCAAGATAAATGTTTAACTGCAACATATACACTGTAGGTTAAGGTTGTCAAAATAAACCTCCTACCCTCCCCCAGCAAAATATAAAATTATAGGTTCTCTGAGATAACATTATTTAGTGTTAGTATCAGTATGTGTAAGCATTCACTCTGAAAAGCCCCTTGGGGCCGAGTTAATAAAGCATGTATGTATATATGTATGTACATTTAATGTACATGTACATGCTTTTAGTGAATATTATGACAATGATGAGTGAGATGATCATAATCGTGAATGAAAGTGATTATGATGATAACAGCAATGATTGTACATACATATCAGGGCTTGACACTAACTTTTTGAGGTACTAGTCCTTGGGCTAGTGACTGCGGATAATTACTAGTCCCTAGGTCTAATTGATAAGATTTTCACTAGTCCACAGCAAACTTTCACTAGTCTGAGACTAGCAGACTACTGCTAGTGTCGAGCCCTGCATACATGTACATGGATATAGTTTATTTAGTACCTGTTTTACATAGTTAAATAACATGATGACAAAATGGTGATGATGTTGTGATGATGATGATGATACATTTTTCTTTCTAGAATTGTCCAGCAAATCCAAATCTGTAAAGAACAGCAAGACACAGACCTCTCTACAAGACTCATCGATATCCTCTAGTGACTCTCCACTCCAGACCCCTCTACCTCGTAAGAAACCACCCAGACCAACACCACACTCCTATTCCAAGGCTCTGAATTATCTAGACTTACCAACAAGAGAAAAGAGAGTACACTTTGACCAATCAGAGGAGTATGATCCATATATGTCATACAGCAAATATGCACCCAAACAGTATACAGGTAAGGAGAGGTGATAATGATGATCGATGGTGGTGATAATAATGCTGATGATGATAGTCATGATGATTGTTGATTGTAATATTGATAATGGTGATGGTAATGATGATGATGATGATAGTCATGATGATTGTTGATTGTAATATTGATGATGGTAATGATGATGATGATGATAGTCATGATGATTGTTGATGGTAATATTGATAATGATGGTGGTGGTGGTAATGATGCTGATGATGATAGTCATGATGATTGTTGATGGTAATAATGATGATGATGGTGGTAATGATGATGATGATGATAGTCATGATGATTGTTGACAGGTAATATTGATAATGATGATGGTGGTGGTAATGATGCTGATGATGATAGTCATGATGATTGTTGACAGGTAATATTGATGATGGTGTTGGTAATGATGCTGATGATGATAGTCATGATGATTGTTGATGGTAATATTGATAATGATGATGGTGTTGGTAATGATGCTAATAATTGTTGATGGTGATATTGATGATGGTGTTGGTAATGATGCTGATGATGATAGTCATGATGATTGTTGATGGTAATATTGATAATGATGATGGGGTGGTGGTGGTGATGCTGATGGTAATGCTAATCACACTCAGACATTTTGCGTTTTACAGATCAACAAATATTTCAAAGTGGCCCCATTCGTCATATTACCAGCACCACTAAGCCTCGTCCTGAAACGGCTTCACCACGGTGAGTGTTAATTTAGAGCAAGTAGCTTATAAAAGTAGTAGATCAGTAAAGACGCTGATCATGGTAATCATCACAATCACATCATTGTCATGATGATGATGATCGTAATGATGTCACTAAACATGATGATCACGATATTTAACAAAGAGACTGATAATTTGTTTCTTTGTTGCGCCGACCTCGTCAGAATCGAGTCCTGGGATTTAAGGCCGATATGCACAACGACATATCTTATGCAAGATTGCGTGCATTGCAAAATATATATACAGCTTATTAGATGTTTTCTCGGGTATTACGGGCTGATATTTTACGAGTTGCGAACGTATTTTTCCGAGCCCGCAGGGCGAGGAAAAATGCGAGCAACGAGTAAAATGTCAGCCCGTAATACCCGAGAAAACATCTAATGAGGGATTTATTATATAACTGTGACGTAATTTTATCTGAATATTGTTTTCTGAGTTTTTTGAGTTGTGAACAGGGCATTACGGATTTCTACAGGGCATTAACGTCTCATATCGGCCCTCAAAAATGACCAAATTTGGTAAAATTACGTCACAGATATATAATAATTTAGATTACACCATGCGTCCTTTCCTGTATGAACGTGCAACATTGTGTGCGTAATGTTCAATGGTCGGTAATGTTGCGCGCAACGCGCACGCGAAACTTTGTAAAAGGAAACCAGTCATTTTTATTTAAATATTTTTATTTTTTATTTTTTTGCTAAACAAATCATATTGTTTGATTCAAGTTTTGATTTTTTCTATTTTATCGTGATTGTAAAGCGCCTTTGAGCTACCAGTAAAAAGCGCTATATCAAATCAATATTATTATTACATGTAATATTATTGTTTGAATGTAATCCGAAATGTACACACATTTAATCGAGTGCGTAATTAGTTTTCACAAGTATCAAAATATCAGGATATTTAAATTCAGAGAGTATCTGTATATATCATACATACGTACGTGGTCAATACAATCTTGTAATCTTTGTTGGCGTGGATTTGAGCCCACCTCGCCAATCTCAGAGGGTGATCAGTGACCGCTTTATCAGATAAGCGCTTTCATTCTACTGAATGGAAATAGAGTATATCTATCTAGTGGCGTGCGGTTTGTAGTGTCGTTTCTGGACCAACTCTTCGCCCTACTCAACGTGACATTTCGAGGAGATTTGTTGTCATTCTTTATGGACGATTAATTCCGTTCCAGACGTATCTCCCACTCTGTCTGAAAACTTCATATCCGATTTGCATTACTCCCATTCCCCTCCCCCTCCCCCTCCGACTCCCCCTCCGACTCCCCCTCCCTCCTCTGCCTTCCCCTCTCCCTCCCCCTCTCCCCACAGTCCCTGGGTTTCCGAGAATGTACTGAATGAAACCCGCACATGTCATTGCAGGTTAGAATAAAGTTGAGAGCAACTACTTATAAATTCAGTCCACCAAATATTCAACACCCAGAGAGAAACCTCGTTTAGACGCTGGCATATAAACACTGGCCGTTGAGTGTATATTCCATATGTCATACACTAAAGTAGATAGATACATAGACTTCATTGTAAGTGTAGCTAATTGAATGGCTCCATGCAAGAACAACGTAAGTGATCTCTGATCAAAATCTAAATTCTCCTCAAGATTCTTTGAATTTCAAAGGAGAATTTGGGTTTTGATCACAAGTCACTTACTCCGTTCTTGTAGGGAGCCCTTCAATTGGGGACACTATAGGGCATCTGTGTGAAGTCAGTCCCGTGTATTCTGTATCTGTTCTGAGACTGCAGTGTGCGCATGCACTAGTCGTGTGTGCTGGGTCATCTTTATTGAACAGGTTTATTGAATACCGTGTCCTGTTTACACGTCAGCTATATTGTTTCTCTTTGTTCTGTTTTTCTTGACTGAAAACGGAAGCTGTTGACAACACATCCGCGTGGATATTGTCTTTGCAAAACTGAAGGCTTTAGTTGTCTGTAGTGCGTAGGAGGATTGATAGCCTGCTTGGCTAATACAATGAGACTTCGGAAAGGCTAGGGGTTTGTCAGTCTGGTGTTGGTGTTCCCTAACCTCTCGAAAGCGACCACCCATGTCGGTTTTGATGCCGGTGGTCGCTTACAAGAGGTTATGATTACAGACCCCTAATCTACGTAGCCTGGCGCAGGGACAAGAAGGAAGGGAAGAGAGGGGGAGGGGAGGGGGAAGGAGGGAGGCTACACAGGCTACGTTTGACCATAAGAAAGTTGAGATTTGTAAAGTGGACGCTTTGGTGAGCTGGTCGATAGTTGTCTGCAATCATCAGAAAGGGTTTTCCAAACGAAAATTGGTGGAAACATTTGACGCTGTATCGGAATCAAAGTTTCACTATTTGTACGGACGGCGTTTCCTTATATGCATACGTTTTTTTACTTTGGCCATTTGTATCTCCTTCCTTCTCAGTATTTGATGACAAAGATTCGTGTTTTTGCATGGGCACATTGCACTGGTTATGACGGAAGTGCGTGCTCGCTGATTCGGTTTTCCCCCGTTTTCTTCTTCCTCTTTGTTTAAGTTATGACATCACCATCATTTTGTAGATTTCCTTATTGATAAGCATTCTGGCATCTCGAAAGGTTGCCGGTGTATCGCAAGCGAATTAGTCTATTACATCTAAAAAGTTGTAATCTCATTTCACGATGGTTCATTTTCCTATTCAATAATTATTACAACAGTTATTACTGACCAACATACCCATTATCACGTCCCCAAAGGTTTGCAAATGCTTCACAAACGAAATATTCTATTTACATCTATTAAAAAAGTTAATCTCATTTCACGATGGTTCACTTTCCTATTAAATATGCAGTTATTACTGACCTACATTATTATCCCCATTATTATCCCCATTATTTTACCCATTATTATACCCATTATTTTACCCATTATTATACCCATTATTATACCCATTATTATACCCATTATTTTACCCATTATTTTACCCATTATTATACCCATTATTATACCCATTATTATACCCATTATTATACCCATTATTATACCCATTATTATACCCATTATTATACCCATTATTATACCCATTATTATACCCATTATTTTACCCATTATTTTACCCATTATTATACCCATTATTATACCCATTATTATACCCATTATTATACCCCAAGACCCAAAGGTTGGTTTGCAAATGCATCACAAACGAAATATTCTATCATTCTCTTCTATCATTTCACGATGGTCTATTTTCATGTTCAAATTTCTGTACGTAATTTGTGGATTGATATTCTTTAGTATTTACTGGGAATTCTCGGTCCCGAGTAGGATTATAGACGTAGTTGTATCGTGAGTCGCTCTCTTTAACCTTCCCTATCTGAAAGACAACCACTGCCAAGTTATCAGTTCTTCCGGGGCCTGGGACGGGAAGTCGTCAACGGCATGTACGACTTTTGCAAGCTCGCGGAAGAAACTTTACTTTGCAAGATTTGTGAGGTCATGTTGACAGTTTCAGTCCCGCCAATAAACTGAAGGCCGCGTTGTTCAAATCTGTGTTCGATCCGAAGCATTTCTTCCTGGTCGGAACTACAGTTTTCGAGATTTGCAAAAATAACCGTGACCATATTTGCCTTTCAAGACGTCACGCAATGCCGTCACGTCACGTACTCCCAAAAGTAGCATTGCGTGACGATAAAGGAAGCTGCTGCGAACGAGACTGGTGGCCCATTTTGATGGTTGGAATACCGAGGTCTATCAAATCTATGTATATTATACGCAGAAGTCACGCTTGCGGAATTGGCTTTGATATCGAGAGTATTTGTGAACCAGTCATCAAACTTCCTTGTTGCTAGTGGGGTGTCTCTACATCCGCTTCTGAGCTCCCTGGGTTGCGTAATGCACTCCACTATTTAATATCTATTAAAGCGTGTCGTAGTGATCAAAGCCTAATTGTTGTATTGATGATAGCTCTACGTTAATATTGAATGTTATTTGAGCCTGTGGCTACCGAGGTCATTGGATATTGCTGGCATGAGTCGCGCACGTTCGCCCTCTCATACCCGACGTGATGTCGACCACTCTGCCGTATTCCTGAACGTTTGTTGGTGGTATTTGCTTGTTAAAATGAGTGCGAGGGCAAGGAAGGTGTTACCGAAAACACGGCTACTTGTTTCACGCACAGCTATGTAACAATGGAAGAACATGGGGGTGACAACGCCCTTGAATGGTAATGCTACACCGCTTGGCCTGATGTCATTTCACTGGACTATCAATACTATCTATTTTCATGACATCCCTTCGGCCTTTAATAAGTGACATGACATTCCACATAATATCACGCAGTCGGAATTAAACACAGTAACAGGATAGCATTTTATGAACAATGGGATTGTTGAAACTCGACTGTAGACCATAAGTAACCCGAATGAAGAGAACCAGATACACATACCCGGGTACACATATACTTCCTTCTCCCTCTCTCCCTTTTCTATCCTCCCTCTTCCCCCTCTAATCCCTTTGTCCCCTTTCCCCCTCCTCCACCACCAAAAGTTTTTCAACACCATACTTGGTGAGAGGGGGGAATTGAGGGGATTTGAGTTTGAAGGAGATCTAGCAAAGGAAGCCCTAGGGGATACCATTGAACCCGATATGGTTTATCCGCCGTGCCAGTTTCCTGCGTTTATCTCTCTTCCTCGGTTGTGACTCGAAATAGTTGAACCACTTGAGCGCTTTTGTAATGGATATAATGTAAGGTTCTTCAGTAATCAGATTTCGACATACGGTTGATTACATAAATGCGATAGCGGTTAACCTCGGGGCACCTTTGACGTAACGCGCGCGGTATTTGCCAACCCGTCTCGCCTTACAGACAATACTAAGCATAGCGAGCGTTCCAGAAATTGTATTTTTCGTCGTCGTCTAACCACAGCCCTTATAAATCAAGAAATCTCAACTCAAAATCAAGGCGCGGGGCGGAGAGGAAGCGGTCAGCGGTGACTGCCACTAGTAAATTTTGTAGATTCTAACTGAACCACGACACGTGACCACGAAGGTATCCATAGCCAACTTAGCCTAACCTCGGGTGGTAACCTGGTATTTTAATTTTGACGGCTTTTTAAGCGAAATGTGATCTCTGCAGATCAACTGGGCGATTGCAGTGGAAGGGTGCCAAGCTCCATGTGCGGGTAGCGATTTCAAGAACACGGACAAGTTCTTGATTCGGGTCAAGGGTGACACTCGTTCCGCGTCTCATTTACGGCATGTATACTGACCCAGTGTAGCATCACGAACACAAACAATTGACGAAAACAGTTTTTGCATGGCTGATTTTCCGCGTCTCATTTTGGGATAATAATAATAATAATAAATAATAATAATTACAATTCTCATTATGCAAGGCCTCAGTGCTTTTACAAACAGGATAGAAAATGCGCCAAAAGGACATGCTCCTCTTGGACCAGTAGCACAATCCACGGCTCCCCTCGGATAATCCAGTCATATGATTTCTCAGCTGAACAATGTCTCATTCACCAATATTCTCGCTCGATGCATGCGCGGTATGGTAAACCACCGGAAGTAAATTCCCCGAGATGTGGACAGATTCGTTCTGACCTCGTTGCTATGGTGCTGGAACTTCTAGAATGTTCTGAACTCTTCGTGGATTAGTCTCTAAGAACAGTAGCTCTAGGGTTATTGCTTGTTTTGCCAGTGATTGTCTGCGATTTGGGGCCGATAAGAAAATATATTTATCAGAAACAGATAATGTTTCGGTGCGCGCGCTTATCAAAATTTTGACCGTGATGTCATTTCTCATACATTAATTCTCGTGTGCCTGTTTTTTTTTTTCCAGATGTAATTCATGAATATTAATCAGCTTTTAAAATATATCTTCAAGGCATCGCGTGTTTCCAGAAATCGCTGTTATGAATAATTCTCGGCTGCAAAAAGTAATTTTCGGACCAATTGTTGCTAATTGGCCCGAGGCAAAACACAAAATCAGGAAGCAGATCTAGCAAAATGTTCTATTATATTTTATATACACACAAAGATACCCCTGTTTGCACTCCATTCACGGTTGCTATGTTTGGCATTCATGAACGTCTGCCATTTTCTCATCGAAATTGCGAATTCAAATCCTAAAATAATACATACAGTGTGTCCCAGACAAATATTAGCTTGTGGGCGTTCAGCTAAACAAACGCAAACACAGTCGTCCAACACACGCGAAAATAAACCTTTCGAGTTCAGGACTGATTGACATGTGACGTCAGTGCTCTGTTTCGACCCTTTTGGACATTACGTTATGATGTGTTTCACCGATGTGATATTGAAACTTATTTCCCAGAAAGCGGTTGATTTTGTTTTTATAGCGGAAGAGAGTATCTCGAATTGGTTTCCTTTCGTTGAGCACGCAAATTGGCACACCCTATACACCCTACACACGCCCAATCAGTGTGGGCGTCGGCCATCTGGGGCGGAATTCAAAAGCCGCGGTGAATCGTCAAAACTTTGAATCATTTTACTGCTGTATGTGGGCGTACGTTTGTACGAACAGACAACATCTTCGAGTCAGCTCGATTCTGGCATTTGTTATGATGACCTTTGATTTATATTATGTCTCTTTGTCCCAATTGATGTTCCGATTTATTTAAGTTCATCGAGCTGGAACCTTAGTGTTGTATTGGGTATCGTTTACCGTGAACTCTTCTATGGTCTCTTTGTTTTCTTCTGCTCTTACTCATCGCATAGCAATCCGTTTTAATCTATAAAATATTTGTAATAAAGGCCGACAGTGCGCAGGAAAAGCTCGCTTATGTAACATAAGATAAACACAATGATTGTTGACAGATGCAGGGAAACTCTCGCGTGGCGCAGATGTTATGCCGTTTGTAAAATACTGAGAAGCCTCGCTCTTCATCGAAATATAATAATAATATCTAAATATCTAAACTATAACATCGTACTATTAAAACGTACTCAAAATCGAGGGATTACATTAGTGGAAATCTCACAAAAGAATGTGAGGCTATGAGAATTGGATGCCAATTCATTCCCAATGCTGTGCGTGACATACCGGAAAATCAAACATCAAAATGTGATCATTTGGGTTTCCCCGAGGCTCCGTACGTTTAATTGAACTCTCTGATTTAATGTAACGCGGTGACATCGAAAGGAAAATATTTCTATTACAGTTTGTTTTGCTTTTCCCCTTGGCCTTTGGGTAGGGTTGTTGTCGCTTTCTGTATCCTCATATATTATGCATTTTCTTTGTGTATCTACGGGTCCTACTGCGGTCAAGCATCACTTTTTTGTGTGAATATTTTCAAACATCTAATTATTCGAACCATTCTGACTGAGCAGTACCAGGATTCGCAACGTAGTTGATCAAGCAAAGATCCCATGTTATCTTAGTTTTTTCGAGTACGTTTTGAATCGCTTGAAATGGACACGATAAAGTTGTGGGACCGATTCTGATGACGTGTGTGACGTCATGACCTTGACAGACATGCTTTGCATAATTTAATTTGTCGAGTGAAAGCTTTGGCTAACTCGCCCGGCTCGAACAGCGATATACTATATCGATTACCCAACCGCGATTGATTTCCGAGCCGATGACAGACGTAGCTCGTTTTAAATTACAATTCAAAAAGGGTCCCTTGTTCATTTGAGTGCAAACTCCATTGCCAAGCGACGCCGAAACGCGAGAACATCGAAGAATATTGACATAATCTAGTTGCTGTTTTTATACGCGCCAGATATGCAAATAAGAAATGTCACGTGACTGCCTATGTCATACGAGCCCGTCGAAAATCATCTCGTTTGCTGTTTTTTTTTAGCAGTTAGTCGCTGGTAATAGCTTCTGTATTGAAAGAGGACTCCCTTCTCCGCTATCAGAGCGCCAGAAAGGCTATTAAATGACTATTTTAAAGGGTAATTCGTAACGTTACGGTGTCATGACGTCATTCAGTCTTATGTGATTTCATCTATTGTTTTGACGTTCGGCTAACGCGTTTATGGTAATTTGTTACCGGGAACTAAATTTAGACTGAATTTTAGCGCTCGGGGCAGAACGGATCACCTTTCCGCGTCATCCAACTTTGAGAGCACATATTTATTCCGGTTGTGAATTGTTTTAACTCCAAGAGTGTCTCGTATTCTAGTAGCTTCGACGTTGGGCGATTTTTTCGTGTTGTTCTGTTCGTCGATCAAGCAAGACTTGGTACATTTCTCGGTTTGTTTTCGCAGCACTTGTCTGAGAGTGAGTATAAACTGGTACTGGGGCTCGAACCACATCTTCAGATGCTTGGCATTACTGGTCGTTGTTTCTTGGCCTTGAGAAAAGAAACATAACCAGACAGCCAGGACTCATTTCATGAAATCGTTCGACAGGAAATCCAGGACTTGCTAAACTAGTGGAGCAGTTTGGACGGGGAAGAAATTCTCGATGCTCTAAAATGGCCGCTCGTCCATTTCAGCGACAGCACTGCTTTCTCTGTGAACTGCCCCACTCGCCATGGGCTGTCTTACACGATTTCTCCGAGCCAGTTTGCCGTGGTTGTTGTAACTACGAAGGAGCAGAGCGAATTGAGGACATTTTACAGTACGTACGAACGTTAAGGAAGAATTGGGAAAAAGGCGAAGGGAATCGATCGAAAAATTTGAAGAACGAGAGATTGAATTCAACCGGATCCTCGGTTTCCTCTACACCGAGTCCCCCACCATCTCACATAGCACTAAATAATGGTGGTCCCAACTTTGCAATAGCAGCGGACCCTCACAAACGAGCAGTTACCAAATTTCAAAACAGTGCTCCGAGAATGAGCGAAGATGGCGGCGATTCCACGACTCCTAATGCCAACGGACCTTTCCCAAAGATCAGCTCGCCAGATTCTGCAAATATTAATGGATTGAAAGTTGCAGGTAATCGTGCGTTGGGGAATATTGGTGGTCGAGAAGGCGAGAGAAGGGGGTCGAATTTCCCCGACGATCCACGTCATAGCATGCTTAACGGAAGTGCAGTTCGAAATCACCAAGGCCAAGTGATGGCTCCACATATGGGTCAACCTCCTGTCGGACTAGAAGTGCCAAGGCAGGAGTACATAGTCCACGAGACTTTAAACTTACTCAACCGAACTGTGCCATTTGATATAAGGTTCAAGAAGGATCACACTCTTTTAGGAAGAATTTTTGCCTTTGATATTTGTCCTAGAATTGGCCAGGAGTTGGAGCTGAAGATACTGATTGAGTACCCTCGTGGATCTGGCTGCGTCTTCCAAAGTGCATCCAGACTTGCCAAGCAAATGCACCTTGATTCGTCTAAAGAATACGGCAGAGGGGTCTCGTCAGGGTTCAAGTATATAGAGTATGAAAAAGACCGCTCCAAGGGGGACTGGAGGATTCTGGGTGAGTTACTACAAGAACCAGTGCGAATGTTCAAGGAGCCTATCATTCAGGAACTGTACCATGCCGACAGCTAGAATCCAGCGACCCTCCAATACCTGCTGTTAACTTAACCTTCAACCCCAGACAAGGAATTTTGGTTGGCCGAAAAAGAAAGGGGCCAGAAATGGAAGAGTACGAGATTCTTACAGCCCGACAAGGCTTAATTGGACGTCTACCCAAGGATGAGATGATTCCACCAGGCTGGGTTCACAGTCCAGCAGAATATAACAAATTAGCAGCTAGCGGAGTTGTCTTTCCTGGCACACCAGTGAGTAGTATCCCATCAGCTTCTGTCCCCCCGATGATTGCTACGCCAGTGTCTAAAGTCAACAACTTGGCAGTACCTGTGGGAGAAAGCCATCATCCAGCAGTCAAGTCACCCATAAACACTGTCATACCAAGCAGACTTGAAATTGGTATGAGGGAAGATGGTCGGCCAGGCATACACATAACAACCTCAACTACCGCAGGGGCTGCATTGCCATCACCAAGTCGACGTTCTCCCAGAACTCCCAATGGGCCAATATCTAAGTCTGCGGAGACCCAAAGTGGACAAGATGGCGAAGCCAAAGACCGCAATCCTGGGTCTGGAACAAGCATATTGAGGTGTAGTTTATGTCATGACAAACTTGAAGACACCCATTTCGTGCAGTGTCCCTCTATTGGGCACCACAAGTTTTGTTTTCCGTGCTCCAGGGACAGTATAAAGAAGCAGGGTGCAGGATCTGAAGTGTTTTGTCCAAGTGGAGAACGCTGCCCCCTGCAAGGCAGCAATCTGCCATGGGCATTCATGCAAGGAGAAATTGCTACTATTTTGGGGACAGAGTTTACGGTGAAAAAAGAAAAAGAAAATAATTGACACAGGAACTCCTGTGTTCCTGTTTGTTCAACAATTGTCATTCAAAGAAATCATAGAATAGACAAGTGGTTTTTAGACATTCTCTAAGAGAGACAGTGTTTAAAGGTTTTTGCACAACTATAAAACAGATCTTCTTTGTAGATATTATATATATAATTATATATATCAATCCACAGTACTGTAGTATAGAATACAGAGTAGTAAGGGGCCTTAACCACTGAGGACAAAACAGATGATAACAACGACACAGAAACAATATTATTACTCTAAGAATTACAACATTCACTAGCTTCTTGTTGGAATGTAGGACATGTACTTAATTTGGTTTTAATTTCGTATGCAAGACCCCAATGTGAAATTTCCTTGTTTCATAATGGGGTCCAAATTTTGTAAAAAGAAAAGAACAGGAAACATTATTATTATTTCATTACATAAAAAAAACAGTTTGTTTGAGGTTTGTTATCATCGACATCCTCGTCCTGGCACTAAGGCCCCTATTCTTAGTACTACTCAACAAAATTGAGAAATTATTGTCATGACAATGTGCGTTTTATAGAGTACCGAAGTGATGATGTCATAAAAATACAATTTTTGCTTTATCAACTTTCGATCCCCGATTTCGAAAGAACACCGATAAAGAAGCTTGCATGCCAAATTTGAGAGCAATCGGTTAAATAGCGGCTGAGATATGGCCAGTTGAACATATAATTTCCCTCCACAAATCACTGTAATTTCAGTTTGGATCGTAACGTTATGATCCAAACTGAAATTACAGTGATTTGTGTGGGGAAATTATATTTTTCGTGACGTCACACGCTCCTAATATGGCTCATTTGCATATCATATGTCCTTCAAATTGAATGCAAAAGTGTTTTTGCAATGATTTCTCACTGTTGGGTTTTGTAGTTCTCCTGTGTGTTATTTTTGTACATTAGTAATTCAGTGTCGAGGTCATTCGTTTTAAGGTAATTTAAAAAAGGACCTAATAATTACATTTCAAAAAGATTTATCACGAAAAATTCAATTTAATTTTTTCATCCTAGTTCCATCCGACGTCTGTAGATTGCAATAGTATCTTAAATATTCAAAGTGTTTGATGAGTATGTTTTTACTCGTGTTGATATTGTACAGTTCCTTCTGAAACAATCAGCCAATAACAAAGTGTTTGTTTTATCGAAACAATACCTCACATTTTTATTCACACTGTATTAACTGTTTCTACAATGTGAAACGTTTAGCTGAGCGGTATGTCGAGGTGATAAGTCTCCTTTTATTAGACTGTGGTACTCAAGCCAAGCTGTCGGTACCACTTTTATTGTGCAAAAATTATCCAAATTTAATAGGAATTTGATGGTTTAAAATATAGATAGACTATTTTGTGTTGCTCACCCTTTGTTTTTTATGTAGTGGTACAAGTTTCAGTGAAGTTTTCTTGCAGGTTTTTTAAAATATTGTTATGTAGTTTTAGATTTTGATCTTATATCTGCCCTGGTTGAATTGTTCTCTGGTTGAATTTTTAGGACATTCTTTAGCTTCCACAATTCACTTCCTTTCAGTTTGTCCTTAAAAGCACATAACGTACCCACCATAAAAACCCAAATATAGTATCGCAACAACCTTTTAAAAATTTTTACTAGTGGAAACAATTCAACCATAACATATCATCGACAAATCCAACTGATTTGAACACATTTCAGATACAGTCAATGCAGGACCAGTGCTAATATTACTTAATTATATAATCTTGATTTCTATGACGTATATTTGACTCGAGAGGGAAGATAAATTCATGTGCCTTCCTGTCTGGTCATTTATTTCCTACGAGACACATGAACAAGCTTGGCCATCTTTATTTTATTTGCATATTCCTGTCATCGTTATTAGCCAATCAACTTATGACATGACAAGACATTCTATTGTTTATTTTTTTGAGACAGAAATATGCGAATAACTTTGAAGGTGGTCACAATAGTAAACAGTTATAATGGTCATACTGTTAAACTAGTGGCATCTGGATTTGTACCATGCTGAAGGAAGTTTTTATTCTTCTACTTTTTTATAACTGTCTTAGAATATAGTTCACCCAGATTGATGACCACAAGTACAAATGTATAAAACATTTCAAATCCTCTTCAGTAACCTTGACGAATAGTTCCAATTCAAGCAAAGCAGTCAGAATAACTGAAAACATTGTGATCAACTAGGAACCATTCTCTCAGCATCACTGATGTGATTTCAGGAAAAAAGTCTACTGATTTCCATCAGTAAATTAAATCTGAATATCACTATACATTGTATGCTCTCAAGTAGCAGACAGACACGAGCCTGTCATGTGCTTTCAAGTAGTGGACCTTCTGTTGTAAACAATACTTTTCATGTTCCTGATTTAACTTGCATTCAAAACTATTTTTACTTCGTACATAACTAAAAGAGTTCAAAGAAACAGGAAACTTAATACTAGTACTGATATGAAAGAAGAGTGGAGAATTTAGTACTTTTAGATGAGTTTCCTTGCGTAATGTGTGGACATCTCTTGATGACTTGCTAGATGTATGTTCTGTGCATGTATTCTGAAAATATGTAATATATAAAGTTGTGTTGTAAGATTTGAAATGTATGTGTATTTATTGCCATGCTACTGAACTTGCAATCGGTGATGCCAATTTCTCCTTTTTGTGTGCGACTTGCCAAGGGCTGGGGTACTATTATGGCATCTTTGGGTATCATGGACTTCTGCGAAGTTAATTCTTTCTTTAGTGAAAAATCCTGGATCAGTTTGCAAGCCCTGCATTTGCTCAGCCTTAGCATAAATCAAGAGAATAACACTGGAATTATAAAAGGTTTCTATTGTCCAATGTCAACATTATTTCATATTCTCATTAGTATTTGTGAATAATTTACACTGAATGAGTTTACTGAGCAAATGCATCTTGTCAAGGAGTAACAGCTGTCTACACTACTAAACTGGAGTATTCATTGTAGTATGTGTTATTGGTTTGGCAGATCTACGGGGATTTGATCAAAACACCTAAATAAAATAATTTGTTTAATTTTAGAGTGCAATTTAGAAAAGCGTGAAATAGTACTAACTTTAAATAGTACTAAATAGTGATATTTCTATTGTTTTCTATTGTTTCATTAGTGCTATTTAGTATTAATTAGTTATTTAGTTTTCAAGCTTTTCTAAATTGTACTCTATTCTTCAACAACGCCACCAAAGATTTAATAGAGTTAATGGCTAAATACCTTTAAACACACTTTACTGAGACTTTGTGTACAGAGTTTCTCGCCAACCACTTTGCTACGTATTAGACTTGTTGCTGCGAGCGTAGCGAGCAGCGAAACTAATCTTGACGGAGTTCCTGTGTCATGTGTGGTCGTGTGGGATCTGGGCACTTATGTGGATGCAACGAGAATCTCGACTGCATTTCACGGAGTGGGTTTGTGTGTGGAGATGATTTGTGAGCCACGGAACTTTTGATCAGCGCACACTCACAACACGACTCGTTGGATCGGAGTATCGTTTATTTTTTTTTCGCTGATTCAAGCCAGGAAAGTGTTCGTTTTCTACAAATCCATGATGTCAAATGCAACTTTATTCATTGTTGGAAGCATTCGTCAGGGCCATGAACAATTTAGTGACATTTCAAGGGGAAGACAATGTTGTTTTATGAGTTTTCAGCGCTGTTGACTGTTGTGTGTCAGTCGCATCCAGTTCCACAATGGAGTACTTCTACAGCCTTCTTTCAGATGCTTTTGAAAGACACAGTATCCCAAATACAGAGACGCTGTCGCTGACCTATCTACCTGATCGAGTTTGTTGGTCTTCGTCAAACCAATCCGACCCATGCCATTGGCATGGAAGCAACTACTGAATCAAATTATACGATCCATCCTGGTGTACTTTTTTATCTTCTACAAGTGTGCTATGAGGCTTCGACATCTTTCCTGATATCTGGCCAGTAACATTGTATATAATATACACCAAACACAATTCTCTATTTCATTGAATCCATATTTGTATTAATTACTGCATATCAGTAGAGTACAAACTATTAAAAGCGTGCAACATATGATAAATAGTGCAAAGTATTGCATGCTTTTAGTGCTTGTACATGTCTATAGCTGTCTGTCTATGAATTTTAAAAGCAACACCATACACCATTTTAATGGTGTATATAGGAACTCGGGTGGGAATGAGAATAAATAGAGACATGGAAGGGGACAATGTGACCGGGACAGGAATGAGAATCAATGGAGATGTGGGATGGGAACAATGGGGACAAGGGTGGAAATGAGAATCAGTAGAGATATGGGAGGGGGAGGGGATTTTAGTGGGTATAGATAGGTGTCTCGAATTAGTTTCTTGTAAGTTAGAACACATGACACAGTACGTAATAAAGTTATTATTATTATTATACTGCATTTTATTATTTTATTTTACCACAAATGTGCCTTGCTGACAAGGGACAGCCACATGTATGCATTGAAAGCTACATGTACGGCAGTGCACAACTCGCAGCACTACACTTTCTACCAGAAACGACTAGTAATATTTAATAAATTAGTATTTATTTTATTGTTGCTGCGAGCCGCCAGGCGAGCAGCGAAACTAATCTTGACGGAGTTCCTGTGTCATGTTTGGTCGTGTGGGATCTGGGCACTTATGTGGATGCAACGAGAATCTCGACTGCATTTCACGGAGTGGGTTTGTGTGTGGAGATGATTTTTGTGAGCCACGGTACTTTTGATCAGCGCACACTCACAACACGTTCAATCGATTTTAATATTGAGTATCGTTTATTTTTCGGCGCTGATTCAAGCCAGGAAAGTGTTCGTTTTCTACAAATCCATGATGTCAAATGCAACTTTATTCATTGCTGGAAGCATTCATCGGGGTCATGAACAATTTAGTGACATTTCAAGGGGAAGACAATGTTCTTTTATGAGTTTTCAGCGCTGTTGTGTGCTCAGTCACGTCCAGTTCCACAATGAAGTACTTAAAGTTACTTCTACAGTCGATCAGAGTTGACCGAAGGAGACAGCATGTACTTGAATGCTTTTGAAAGACACAGTTAGTATCCCAGATGCTGTCGCTGACCTATCTACCTGATCGAGCTTGTTGGTCTTCGTCAAACCAATCCGGCCCATGCCATTGGCATGGAAGCAACTACTGAATCAAATTATACGATCCATCCTGGTGTACTTTTATCTTCTACAAGTGTGCTATGAGGCTTCGACATCTTTCCTGATATCTGGCCAGTAACATTGTATATAATATACACCAAACACAATTCTCTATTTCATTGAATCCATATTTGTATTAATTACTGCATACAGTATCAGTAGAGTACAAACTATTAAAAGCGTGCAACATAAATAGTGCAAAGTATTGCATGCTTTTAGTGCTTGTACATGTCTATAGCTGTCTGTCTATGACCAGATTATTATAGTGTTAGCATTTGTATATAGAAACTCGGGTGGGAATGAGAATTAATAGAGACATGGAAGGGGGAAGGGGACAATGTGACCGGGACAGGAATGAGAATCAATGGAGATGTGGGATGGAAACAATGGGGACAAGGGTGGAAATGAGAATCAGTAGAGATATGGGAGGGGGAGGGGATTTTAGTGGGTATAGATAGGTGTCTCGAATTAGTTTCTTGTTAGTTAGAACACATGACACAGTAATAAAGTTATTATTATTATACTGCATTTTATTATTTTATATTACCGGTACCACTAATGTGCCTTGCTGACAATGGACAGCCACATGTATGCATTGAAAGCTACATGTATGGCAGTGCACAACTCGCAGCACTACACTTTCTACCAGAAACTACTAGTTTTATTATTTTATTAGCTAATTTATTAAATACTTATTAGTATATATCAACTCAGGAACCTTGAAATTAATAAATCTC
This sequence comes from Actinostola sp. cb2023, assembly GCA_033675265.1. NCBI lineage: Eukaryota > Metazoa > Cnidaria > Anthozoa > Actiniaria > Actinostolidae > Actinostola > Actinostola sp. cb2023. The sequence goes on along the minus strand of JAUJYZ010001300.1, from coordinate 252,416 downwards.
AGATTCTGAAACTGTGGCAAAGCGAGAGTTTACACCCGCCATCTTGTAAGCCACATTATCCCGAGTGGATAATGAACAATTATTCCCCGAAGTGGAGGTGAGTAGTGGTGGATATTTACCGAGCTGCGAGTCCTCGAGCAGCAAGGTAAATATCCACGACTACTCACAGACACTGAGGGGGATAATTGTTTTAGTATTTACCAAATCAGTTGGATAAAAAAATATAGCTGTAGCGAAACGAGACGCCATTTTGAATCTCGTCCCAAAACAGTGAATAGCCAAGGATATTCCGAGTTATGGGAGCCAATCAAAACGCGCCAAAATTGCTATCCACTGATTTGGTAAATACTAACGTAGAATAGCCTGAGCTAGAAAACCAATCAGATTGCACGATGTGTGTAAGTTCATGAGTTGGTTATATATGCATAATGATATTTATAATAATAAGTAATAATAATAATTTTATTGATGGATGGATGTTATTACAACTAGTACTATTTATTCCCCAGAACAATCGTGCAAGCAAGAGAAAAACAATCAGATCCTGGTATGGAAAAAGTCATGGATGAACTCAGTAGAATGAGATATGATCTTAGAAATGTCATGACGGTAAGCATGCAGATTCTTGTCAAGGATTTACTCAAGGATTTGCCTATCTATCTATCTATCTATCTATCTATCTATCTATCTATCTATCTATCTATCTATCTGTCTGTCTGTCTGTCTGTCTGTCTGTCTGTCTGTCTGTCTGTCTGTCTGTCTGTCTGTCTGTCTGTCAATATCTATCTACCTATCTATCTACCTATCTATCTATCTATCTATCTATCTATCTATCTATCTATCTATCTATCTATCTATCTATCTATCTATCTATCTATCTATCTATCTATCTATCTATCTATCTATCTATCTATCTATCTATCTATCTATCTATCTATCTATCTATCTATCTCTATCTATCTATCTATCTATCTATCTATCTATCTATCTATCTATCTATCTATCTATCTATCTATCTATCTATCTATCTATCTATCTATCTATCTATCTATATATATATATATGAGGGGGAGCAATATAATAACGGTTGAAATAAATACCCTAGACATGTAACTCCCCCGTTTGTAAGCATGGGTGTGATCAATAATGAATTTATTGCCCTCTTCCATTATATATCACTCCATGAGCCCACTCCATCTTCATCAAGAAAGTAACAGCACTCTATTTACATTAAACTATACATTTATGCCGTAGGTTTAGAGTGGTTTTCTTAAACTAGTGAAACAGGAACTATTAGTCAGTGTGTAATAGTCAAGTGAAAACAAAAGAACGCGATGGAATTAGAGTGTACTAATGTGTATTAGACTAATGCCTATTTCACACAGTTGAATGAAAAACACTTTGGGTGACTAAATAACATATAGTTTCCAAGCCAATATTTAATTTCATACAGTCAATTGCAAAAATTCTGGCCGCTACGAAGTATCAGTATATCAATATATCAGGTGCATTATGGCTAATTAAATAATCGAAAATTCCCCTTAAAGCGGGTTAACGCCAGCAAAGTTGGTAGAAATATTTAGTATAATGTTTATTTTAGTCTTACGTTTGTTGTTTGTAAATTTTGCTTCATTTAATAGTATTAGTGATGCACCCGATATATTGATATATTGATATACCGTGGCGGCCAGAATTTTTGCAAATGACTGTATATAATATTATTACATACATGGATTATCTACCTTATTTAGTGTGTCCTATCTTTGATTTTTTTTAAACCCTTTTCTGCTTCTTTGTATGAGCTACTGCGTCCTTATAGTGATTCCAATAAACCTGGGCATTACTAACTACACCACAGGGGCAGATCCAAGGGGGGGCATGGGGGGCCGGTGCCCCCCCCCCCCTTGAGTTGGGCCCGATACATATTCGCCCACATCTCCCCACCATTTGATGCCCAGAATGGATGGAAATTGCTTTTTTGAGCTTCTAGATTTCAAAATTTTCTGGGGGGCATGCCCCCACACCCCCTAGAAGAAGGGGCCTTACGGCCCCTTAGTGGTGCACCCCCCTTTCAAAATCTCTAGATCCGCCCCTGCACCAATACACACTATTAGACACTCACTCTTGTTTTCTCTTGTTCCTTTGCATTTAATAAACACTGACAGCTAATTAGTAGAGTGATTCCAATAAACCTGGGCATTACTAACTACACCAATACACACTATTAGACACTCACTCTTTTGTTTTCTCTTGTTCCTTTGCATTTAATAAACACTGACAGCTAATTAGTAGAGTGATTCCAATAAACCTGGGCATTACTAACTACACCAATACACACTATTAGACACTCACTCTTTTGTTTTCTCTTGTTCCTTTGCATCTAATAAACACTGACAGCTAATTAGTAGAGTGATTCCAATAAACCTGGGCATTACTAACTCAATCAATCAATCAATCAATCAATCAAAGCTTTTATTTAATAACGGAGTCTCTTCAATACAATATGATTGGTCTCCCAGAGAGCCGTATATATAGATATAAATAATAGTTTACAATAAGTTAAAAAGGTTCTATTTACATATCATATATTATTAATAATCACACTATTAGACACTCACTCTTTTGTTTTCTCTTGTTTCTTTGCATTTAATAAACACTGACAGCTAATTAGTAGAGTGATTCCAATAAACCTGGGCATTACTAACTACACCAATACACACTATTAGACACTCACTCTTTTTTTCTCTTGTTTCTTTGCATTTAATAAACACTGACAGCTAATTAGTAGAGTGATTCCAATAAACCTGGGCATTACTAACTACACCAATACACACTATTAGACACTCACTCTTTTGTTTTCTCTTGTTCCTTTGCATTTAATAAACACTGATTGCTAATTAGTAGAGTGATTCCAATAAACCTGGGCATTACTAACTACACCAATACACACTATTAGACACTCACTCTTGTTTTCTCTTGTTCCTTTGCATTTAATAAACACTGACAGCTAATTAGTAGAGTGATTCCAATAAACCTGGGCATTACTAACTACACCAATACACACTATTAGACACTCACTCTTTTGTTTTCTCTTGTTCCTTTGCATCTAATAAACACTGACAGCTAATTAGTAGAGTGATTCCAATAAACCTGGGCATTACTAACTCAATCAATCAATCAATCAATCAATCAAAGCTTTTATTTAATAACGGAGTCTCTTCTGATTGGTCTCCCAGAGAGCCGTATATATAGATATAAATAATAGTTTACAATAAGTTAAAAAGGTTCTATTTACATATCATATATTATTAATAATCACACTATTAGACACTCACTCTTTTGTTTTCTCTTGTTTCTTTGCATTTAATAAACACTGACAGCTAATTAGTAGAGTGATTCCAATAAACCTGGGCATTACTAACTACACCAATACACACTATTAGACACTCACTCTTTTGTTTTCTCTTGTTTCTTTGCATTTAATAAACACTGACAGCTAATTAGTAGAGTGATTCCAATAAACCTGGGCATTACTAACTACACCAATACACACTATTAGACACTCACTCTTTTGTTTTCTCTTGTTCCTTTGCATTTAATAAACACTGATTGCTAATTAGTAGAGTGATTCCAATAAACCTGGGCATTACTAACTACACCAATACACACTATTAGACACTCACTCTTTTGTTTTCTCTTGTTCCTTTGCATTTAATAAACACTGACTGCTAATTAGTAGAGTGATTCCAATAAACCTGGGCATTACTAACTACACCAATACACACTATTAGACACTCACTCTTTTGTTTTCTCTTGTTCCTTTGCATTTAATAAACACTGACTGCTAATTAGTAGAGTGATTCCAATAAACCTGGGCATTACTAACTACACCAATACACACTATTAGACACTCACTCTTTTGTTTTCTCTTGTTCCTTTGCATCTAATAAACACTGACTGCTAATTAGTAGAGTGATTCCAATAAACCTGGGCATTACTAACTACACCAATACACACTATTAGACACTCACTCTTTTGTTTTCTCTTGTTCCTTTGCATTTAATAAACACTGACTGCTAATTAGTAGAGTGATTCCAATAAACCTGGGCATTACTAACTACACCAATACACACTATTAGACACTCACTCTTTTGTTTTCTCTTGTTCCTTTGCATTTAATAAACACTGACTGCTAATTAGTAGAGTGATTCCAATAAACCTGGGCATTACTAACTACACCAATACACACTATTAGACACTCACTCTTTTGTTTTCTCTTGTTCCTTTGCATTTAATAAACACTGACAGCTAATTAGTAGAGTGATTCCAATAAACCTGGGCATTACTAACTACACCAATACACACTATTAGACACTCACTCTTTTGTTTTCTCTTGTTCCTTTGCATTTAATAAACACTGACTGCTAATTAGTAGAGTGATTCCAATAAACCTGGGCATTACTAACTACACCAATACACACTATTAGACACTCACTCTTTTGTTTTCTCTTGTTCCTTTGCATTTAATAAACACTGACTGCTAATTAGTAGAGTGATTCCAATAAACCTGGACATTACTAACTACACCAATACACACTATTAGACACTCACTCTTTTGTTTTCTCTTGTTCCTTTGCATCTAATAAACACTGACTGCTAATTAGTAGAGTGATTCCAATAAACCTGGGCATTACTAACTACACCATTACACACTATTAGACACTCACTCTTGTTTTCTCTTGTTCCTTTGCATTTAATAAACACTGACTGCTAATTAGTAGTGCCCAGGTTTATTGGATTCACTCTGTATGGACTTGATAATAGGATGGCCTCTTATGTTATAAAATTTTAGATTAAAAAAAAAAGTATGAACTGAGGTGTTTAGATCATTTTCAAAAAAGGAGGGCTTATTGGAAGGGGGGGGGGGGGGGGGGGGGGGGGGGGGGCTTTAATAAAGGATTTACGGTATTTAGATCTATGACCATTGAGGGCCACAAGTCCATCATATTTATAGCTTTGGAAGCAAAGAATAGCACAACAAAGTTTTTTTACTACACATGATCAATGTTCGTAGACCAATATATCATGATTTTAGTCAACATGTTTCACCCACTTAATTTTTCTCTGTCCATCGACTGAACTGACATTTTGTATATGATCTTCAATTTATTTCTGATGTGAAAGGGAATGAGCTATCTCCCTTTTATAGCAGAATTTCGTTGAACATGGACTACAGCTACATTACATCTGTAATACAGCCACTGCAATAGGATTTGAGAGAGCAAATAAACTTGTGGGATACCTGTCCCAAGTACCTTTCCACAGGAACCCGGACATGTTTGTTTGCTAATATAAAAACACAATGATTATGCTGACTATTTTATTCATTCAATTTTTACATAAATTGTTTAGGAAACTGAAAAAATGAGGAGTGGTCTCAGCCAACAAAAAATAGCCGAGGTAAGTACAGGACACATACACCTAAGATCAAATGTCCTGGTCCTGGTTGCACAAAATGTGAATAGTGCTATCCACCGGAAAAGTCCTATCCAACAGATAAAATTTATTGGATAACTGCACCAGTTTTATCCGTTGGATAGGACTTATCTGTTGGATAGCGCTATTGACCTTTTGTGCAACCTGCAGGGCCAGCTGTAGTTTTAGACATCAAGTAATTTAAGCTGCTTTCGGAATATTTAATGTTTATGATTGACAGAATTGAAAGTCTATCACAAACTGACCTGTCACAATTTTTGTCTCAAATGTCAGAGTAGTAATGTAGTAAATGAGTGGTAATTTAGGTATTTGTTTAGTATTTTATTTTTATGCACAATGTGATCATCATGTACACATGAATTAATTAATTGCACGGTATTAAGAAAAAATCCACAGTCAATCAGCCAATCAGAAACGAGTATTTTTTGTAGGTGTGTTATTATTATTATTATTTTATTTTATTTTATTTTTTTGTTATTGTTATTATTGTTATTATTATTATTATTATTTTATTATTATTATTTTATTTTTATTATTGTTATATATACAAAATACTCGATTCTGATTGGCTTAGAGCAGTGCAGTTGAAAGGTAATTTGCACTGCAGTGCAAATTACCTTTAATTGCACTGCAGTGCAAATTACTTTTTTTTTCATGAATATTATTAATTGGTAATCATACAATTTCTCGTTCAATTTGGAATAATTTGCACTCGTGTGTTTTTCAAAGAGCTCAAATTGCACTCGCCCTACGGGCTCGTGCAATTTTGATACTCTTTGAAAAACACACTCGTGCAAATTATTTCCCAATTGAACTCGAAACCGTATGATTACCTCTACTTATTATTATTATTATTATTATTATGACAATATTAATTATTGCTAATAATTTACTCCATAAATTACAAAGGATGTAGAACAGAGATTTTCACGTCATACCAAAGAACCCTCGCCATTAGATGCGTATCTGGTAAGTTAACCTGAGTGTGTGTATTTTTAGTAACTTTTCCTTACTTCCAAACTTTCACAGGTATCCCAATATCCACAGGTATCCCAATATCCACAGGTATCCCAATATCCACAGGTATCCCAATATCCACAGGTATCCCAATATCCACAGGTATCCCAATATCCACAGGTATCCCAATATCCACAGGTATCCCATATCCACAGGTATCCCAATATCCACAGGTATCCCAATATCCACAGGTATCCCAATATCCACAGGTATCCCAATATCCACAGGTATCCCAATATCCACAGGTATCCCAATATCCACAGGTATCCCAATATCCACAGGTATCCCAATATCCACAGGTATCCCAATATCCACAGGTATCCACAGGTATCCCATTATCCACAGGTATCCCAATATCCACAGGTAACCCAGGTATCCACAGGTATCCCAATATCCACAGGTATCCCAATATCCACAGGTATCCCAATATCCACAGGTATCCCAATATCCAATATCCCACCACAGGTATCCCAATATCCACAGGTATCCCAATATCCACAGGTATCCCAATATCCACAGGTATCCCATTATCCACAGGTATCCCAATATCCACAGGTATCCACAGGTATATCCACAGGTATCCCAATATCCACAGGTATCCCAATATCCACAGGTATCCCAATATCCACAGGTATCCCAATATCCACAGGTATCCCAATATCCACAGGTATCCCAATATCCTCGGATAAAGCGCATAAGAAGAGGCTACAAGTAGCTTAATGCGGTCCAGCATAGCAAAGTGTCTGCAGCTATAAAGCAAATTTCTGAGAAGACTACAACAGTGACCAGGCAAAGGTGTCTGGCTTCAGAAGCATGGACATGTATGGGTTATAATTGGCTATATTCACCTTGTGTTAAGATATAATCTACATCTACATTTATTGAGTCAGTAACGGTTGTTAGACATCATACACCAACTATAAAATAATTGAACTAAAATGTGACAAATATATACATAGATATCTATAAGATTAATAAATACTTGATCTACATCTACATTTATTGAGTCAGTAACGGTTGTTAGACATCATACACCAACTATAAAATAATTGAACTAAAATGTGAAAATGGACATAAACCAATGAACTGTACGTCATTAAGCTTTGTTATTTTACCTGCAGACAAGGCAAGTGTCAAGACAACCTCAGTCTGTTAAGTCTTATAGAACTACAGGTAATGGAAATAGAATGAATGAATGAATGAATGAGAGAGCGAGGGAGAAAGAGAGAGGGAAGGAAGGAAAGAAAGAAGGAAAACAGATCATCCTTAAGGAGACTAAGGCAAAGAATGCTCTTGAGCAGATCCAAGGATTTTGGCAAGGGGGAGTATAATTAAACAGGGCTAGTCTGTGACAAATTTTATCGAGGATTTAGATAATAGACCCTTTTAGCTTGGGTGTAATGTTTTTCCATTTCAGACCATGTGTCATTCCCGTGAGTATTATTTCTTTCTCTATCGGTAATGCTTGAGAAGAGACATAAATATGGATGTCACTCAAACAAAGAATCTAATACTCAGGGGAATGACACGTGGTTTGAATGGGAAAACATTACACCAAAGAAGGTTCCATTAAAGGGCTCTGTGTTGTCATTAGGGGGTTCAACCACAGTTTAGTTTCACCATAGATAAATTCTAAGAAAGCATGTAAAATGATAAATATAATGTGCATCACAACGAAAAGGAATCTGTTCATTTTTCTCTATCATAAAACTCAACACAGGTTTGATTGTTTTCTCCTTGAATCTTGTATCTTATAGTGCTATTTGTAATTAGTATTTACCAAATCAGTGGATAGCAATTTTGGCGCGTTTTGATTGGCTCCTGTAACTCGGAATATCCTTGGCTATTCACTGTTTTGGGACGAGATTCAAAATGGCGTCTCGTTTCGCTACAGTCTCCGAATTTATTTGTTTAATAAAGTGCCATTTTGTATCCAACTGATTTGGTAAATACTAAAACAATTATCCCCCTCAGTGTTGGTGAGTAGTGGTGAATATTTACCTTGCCGCTCGAGGACTCGCGGCTCGGTAAATATCCACCACTACTCACCTCCACTTCGGGGAATAATTATTGTTCATTATTGTAAAAAGCATTAAGATTTTTTAAATGCGTTAAATGAATTAAAGTATTATTCTTATTATTGTAGCTCCAGTAGTCGACAACTGTGCAGACATAAAACAGATCTTAAAAGATGTACAAACGCAGCGCAACAACTTGGAGCACAACCTTGATGCCATTGTGAGACAGAATGAGGAAGAAAACTTGTATGCTGTTGTAGACAGTATGATACATGGAGCACAGGGGTAATAATAATAATAATAATATAATAATAATAATGATGATAATTGAAAGTTTTTATACATATAAATGATCAAAGGTGCTTGTAGAGGGTAATAATTGCAGAGGGTTTTCAGCAGCCATCTTGTTAAGCAAGAATGAGGAACACTTCATTTCTAGAAGGAGAACAATAATGTTTTGAACCACAAGATGAATGCTATAAAAACGTCCGTCTGTCAGCATTTTTAGACACTATTTTTATTTTCTTAGTTCTCTCTTTGCTGTCTTACTCTTTTGCCTGTTGCTTTTGTTTCTTTCATTTTCTCATTTCATTCTTTATTGATATGTTGTGAATTCCTTCTTCCATTAGTCCATTTCCCTTCCTTCCACTGATCAGTGCTTTCTTCCTGACTGCCTTTTACCCTCCTATCCTCCCTCTCTCCTCTCTTTCCTTCCCTCCTCGTCTTCCTTCCATTTTTCTCTCCCCCTCCTTCCCTCCCTCCCTCCTCCCTCCCTCCCTCCCTCCCTCCCTCCCTCCCTCCCTCCCTCCCTCCCTCCCTCCCTCCCTTCCTTTTTTCTCCCCTTCCCTTCTCATCTTCCCTTCTGACCTTTCCTCCTCTTCTACCTTCCTTCTCTCCTTCCCTTTTTCTCTCTATCTTCCTCTCTTCCTGATCCTGTTTTTTCCTTCCTTTCCTTCTTTCTCTTCTTCCTTTCTTGTCCCTACCCATTAATATTTACTCCCTAGCCATTTTGCATTCTCCCCTCTTCACCCCGTCTTTGTCCTTGCCTCTGTATTAGTACTCATGTTCTAATATAACCTAATATGATCTAACGATCTAATATGATCTAATGATCTACTATGATTTTTACATAGAGCTGAAACAGTGCGTATCCGACACAATATCGATAAGATGATAAAAGAAGTGACAACTGTTGTAAAAGTAAGCCAGTACTTTAAAAAACTTTATTATTGGTATTTTTGTAAAAATTATCTAATTTGTTGTTTTAAATCCCTCATGTTCTTGTAACATCTAGAACGAAATTGACATCGAAAGCAGAAAAGCCCAAGCGAAGTCTGCGCCGACACCCACCACAGATGTGGAAAAGTTGAAGCCTAAAACCAAATTTCAGCCTGGGAAAAAAATTCCTGGAAAATCGTATACTTTGACTGGAAGGCAAGCGAGAGTTGGCTCAGGAAAAGAGAATGTTCCAGATAATGCCAAGGAAAAGAAAGTAAAGGTTAAACATTTTACTTGTTGTGCTTTTAACCAGCATCATTGTAGGCTGTGTGGCTATGCCGCGCCTTTGTAAGCAGTCGACGTCAGACAAGTACCCCTAGGCTGTGAGTCTGGATAAGTGGGACACCCATCCTTTCCTTTGTTATCAATGTCTTATGATCATTATTACTAGCACCACCACAATCATTATTCACCATCCTGCAACCCAGAACTATCATTGTTGTCATCATCATCATCATCATTATCATCATCACCATCATTATTGTCTTAGTCTTCATCATTATGATTACCATTATCATCGTCATCGTCATTATTAACATTATTATCATCATCACCAAGCACTATCCTTTTCACCGTCACCATCATCATCATAATCATGATCACAATGCTCACCATCATCACCACCACTATCCCAATCACCTCCATCTTCAGTTAACCACTATCGACACCATAATGATTATTACTATGGTAATAGACTTTTTACTTACAGAATGCACGTCCAACATCAACTTCCAAGTCAAAACTTGATTCTAAACCGATTCCCAAAGCGGCTCCCAAACCGGTTCCCAAACCAGCAGCCAAACCTGTTTCTAGTGGTACAAACCAGACCTACTTAACAAGTATCTACGGCCGTCAGCCTTACCACGCCCATCGTACAACATCAAAGGCACCTTACCTTCACTACCAGTCCCCCGTTAATCCCAGAACGGCCGCGTTGACCTCAGCAATCCTTGGGACTGGGAACCAATGCCGGACTACATTTGTATCTGAGCCAATCAGAGAAAGGAATGACAAGCCATATAAGGACAGGGATGCATGGTATTACTTTCACCCTGCAGTAGACAGGTCACAAGTGATCCCGTCAGGGGATGGGAGAGTCCATGTTCATGCACCTTTGGAAGGTCGAAAGATGCCTATGGCTATACCCCTTAGGAAACCTAGAACTGATCCTTCGTTGAGGTTACCTCTGCCCACAACGACTACAGTAACAGAACCAGGTATGTTATAGCCTCACTTATACACTCAGGTGTAATCAGACAGACGCCTTTATTTGGGACCACAGGAAGCCCAAACATTTCTTCAGAAGGCAACGTTTAGATGTGCTTCCTGTGGTAGAGTGTGGTATAATATATAGGGCTCCCTTGGTTCCCCGTGAATCAGCTCTCGAGCTGAATCCTTGCGGAATCGTTCACTTCTACGTACACTTGTATACATTTATGTGCGCTATTCGGAAAGGATGCGTAGGTCTAACACAGGAAGCCCATCTAGAATACGCGCGCATTTACTACTTTCGCATCACCCATAATGCACTTTGTTTGCCCCCACATTTTGCATAAACTATTGTTTTCAATGTCTCTTGGGAAGATGCAGTATTCTCAAGCGACATTGAAAATAATAGTTTATGCAAAACTTGAGAGGCAAACAAAGTGCATTATAGGTGAGAAATTAGGGTTGCCTGTGTTATAACCAACCTAATAAGGTGTCATAATGCAGCAATGCAGCAGAGGCCAGAGGGTTCGGCTATGAAGGATGTTGTTGACAGTATACACTTAGGAAGACTTGTATGTGAGAGTGAAAGTTGTAGGTGTTGCAAGTTGTGTGTTTGTCTGTTCTGTTTATTTTGTTTTCTGTGTTTTGTTTGTTGTTTAATTTTGTTTGTATTCTTAGTTGTGAATGACCGCGCATATGCTTGCTTTCTCGTTTGTTTGTTTGCTACTTTGTGTGTTTGTTTATTCGTTTGTTTATTGGTTTTCTTGCTTGCGTCTTTATTTGTCGTGAAATTGTTTTCCTACTTGCTTCTTACTTATTCTCCTCTCTCTCTCTCTTTCGTGCCCTCAGCCAGACAAGATGAGTCCCTAGTACCACCCGCACAGTCCACTCCACTACAACCGTCACCCAAGCCAAGTCCTACCAAATCAAATGTGGCCGTGATAACAATTCGACACGAGGGGCTTGAGGAAGAATCATCTAAGAAACGAAGGAAAACCGACGGCACAGCTACAAAACGATCTGATCTCGCAGTCCAGGTAGAAGAACTACATGCATCGCATTTTGAGAAAACAGTTATTTGATAAATGCGGTCGAACCTCTCATGAACGACCACCCTTGTTATTAAACATGGTTGCTGACCGGAGTGGTCGCTTACACGAGGTCATAAGTACAATGTTTGACTTAGAAATTGGGAAGATCATTACATTCATAGTAGCTCTTTGGGGAGGATGTGGTCGACTCTGAGAGGTTTCCCTGTCAAAATTGTCTTATCTTGTTGTCTCGTTTATTTCTCTGTTTTAGTTTTCAGAGAATTAAAGCTTGTTTGTTGTGTACTTTCTATGATACATACAACCTTTTCTTCTAGGTTCTTCCACAAATGGACGTCGATAGTTTGACAGAATCGTGTGAAGAAACTCCTCGATATGAATCCCGTATTTCGGTAAGACAAATCTTGCTTTCTCCCCCAGAAAAATCGTCCGTTTTTATTCATTCGTTCGTTCTCTCATTTGCTTGCTTATTCTCGATCTTTCGTCCGTCCGTCTGTCTGTCCGACCGTTCGTTGATTCATTCACTTTTATAATTATGTCATTCGTTCATTCTCATTTATTAATATACTATATGAATACTTCTAGGATACACCCCAACCAGTCACACGTCCAGCAGATATCGAGTATGAAGACTTCAGAAATTACCTTTCAGTGAGGGACACTGAACCTGATCAAGAGGTAAGGTGGAAAAATAATCATCATTTCTAGAACATCAATCCTCCCTCTTATATTAATATTATATTTATAAATTAATTTTTAATTTATCCCAGTAATTATAATTACTTGTAAAGCGCTAATGGACTTTACGGAATTAGCGCTATAAAAATAAAACTTATTATTATTATTATTATTATTTCCCCCTCCCCCTCAAATTTATATCCCCACTCAACTTTCGCTGCAGCACCTCAGCCTTGAGCACCTCTCCCTCTCCTTTCCCATCACCTTTCCCTCCACATCTTTCTTGCTCCTGCACCTTTCCCTGTAACACCTCGGCCTTGAGTCCCTCTCCCTCCCCATCACCTTTCCCTCCACATCTTTCTTGCTCCTGCACCTTTCCCTGCAACACCTCGGCCTTGAGCACCTCTCACGCCACCCCTCGCCATCACCTTTCCTTGCAACACCTCAGCCTTGCGGAGCACCTCTCTCCCCATCACCTTTCCCTCCACTTCTCTTGCTCATGCACCTTTCCCTGCAACACCTCAGGCTTGAGCACCTCTCCCTCTCCCTCCCCATCACCTTTCCCTCCACATCTTTCTTGCTCCTGCACCTTTTCCTGCAACACATCGGCCTTGAGTACCTCTCCCTCTCCCTCCCCATCACCTTTCCCTCCACATCTTTCTTGCTCCTGCACCTTTTCCTGCAACACCTCGGTCTTGAGCACCTCTCACTCTCCCTCCCCATCACCTTTCCCTCCACATCTTTCTTGCTCCTGCACCTTTTCCTGCAACACCTCGGCCTTGAGTGCCTCTCCCTCTCCCTCCCCATCACCTTTCCCTCCACATCTTTCTTGCTTCTGCACCTTTCCCTGCAACACCTCATGCTTGAGCACCTCTCCCTCCACTCTCTCCTTGCACTCCCTAGGATTGTCTGTTCACAGCCTAGGAATTTTAACTAATTAGGGTCGTGATGATGATGAAGAGGACGGCACTCCACGAATACCCACCCCCGAAAACCCCCTGACATTTGAGGGCCGTACAGAAAAAGACCGTCTCTATCACGGACCGCCCTTCCCACCACAACACCCACCGTTGCCCAGCAACGTAACCGCTGGTGTGTTGGATGCTGATAAAAGAATGAGTGACGCAATAGAGGACAGGGCATTAGAATGGTAAGACATGAAGACGCCTTGAAGATTCTGTAACGCACTTGATTAAGTGCGCATGCGTGAATTTAGCATGCGGAACTTATAATTAAAACATGGCGGTCTTGCAATTTTCTTTTCTTTTTCTTTTTTCAAACCTAAGCATATATTTAGATTCAAGCTACTTTATTCATCACAGATTCACGACCTTATTCTTACATCAGAATCTTATCACACCAAAAAGAAGTGAAATTTTGCGTGTTCAGTTTACCTCGAATCCGCTGACCAACCTTGCTAGTTTGATCTGTGATTAGAGACCGCATTCCTAAGTCATTGCAGGCGCATGGTACATTTCTGGGCAAAAAAATAAGGAGAATTAAGGATTACGAGTTATTTACACTGGAAGTAATTGATATCATGGATCGTAGAAAGACAGTTTTTTTACGATCCATGTTGATATAGAGTCGTTTTCGTATGAGTGTGAAACCTACGGTACCGTGACACTCAAATGGCTTCCTTTTTGAACCTATCAAAAAGCGTGCAGATACATCTCATCCAATCAAACTCTTTCAATACGGCAAGGCGCGGTGCGGTAACTTTCCCACTCATACGAAAACGACCCTGTATTAAATAGTAACTGGTTTTGCAACAGGGTGGAGCAAGAACTCTTAGCTCGAATAGTCAGCGAAATGAACCAACCACTGCCTGACCCAACGTTGGTAGCAAGACCTCCCCCCTCCCCTGAAAGTAGTGATGTTTCAGATGACGGTGAAGTACTGGGTAAGTGATTTTGATGTACAACTTTTTGTGATGGTGATGTGTATAATTTGACAACCGTCAATATAGTAGAATCATCATCGGAATCATCTCGTATTACCGGACACTACCCTCTACTGTGTTCATCATCATCATCATCATCATCATCATCATCATATGCATATGCATATGCAGCCCGAAAAAGTCCACCATCAGTTGTAAAGCGCATTGAGACAATGTGAAATGCGCTATAGAAGAACCGACTTATTATTATTTCATCATCATCATCATCATCATCATCATCATCATCATCATCATCATCATCATCATCAATGACATACGGTGATAGAGTACGCAATCAACAGGCAAACAATGTTTTCATAGTCTATAAGGAGTCCCACTTCTCTGCAGATTCAGCCGAACGAGAGTAAGAAAAATCCTCGACGCACGAGGCATGCCGGGAGAATAGGGGAAGGTGTTGCTATATAACGAGTTGTTGACGCGCGAGGCATGGGGAGAATAGGGGGAGGTGTTGCTATGTAACGAGTTGTTGACGCGCGAGGCATGGGGAGAATAGGGGAGGTGTTGCTATGTAACGAGTTGTTGACGCGCGAGGCATGGGGAGAATAGGGGAAGGTGTTGCTATATAACGAGTTGTTGACGCGCGAGGCATGGGGAGAATAGGGGGAGGTGTTGCTATGTAACGAGTTGTTGACGCGCGAGGCATGGGGAGAATAGGGGAGGTGTTGCTATGTAACGAGTTGTTGACGCGCGAGGCATGGGGAGAATAGGGGGAGGTGTTGCTATGTAACGAGTTGTCGACGCGCGAGGCATGGGGAGAATAGGGGAAGGTGTTGCTGTGTAACGAGTTGTTGACGCGCGAGGCATGGGGAGAATAGGGGAAGGTGTTGCTATATAACGTTCATAATAAAGTTTATGAAAAAATGACGAGTTGTTGACTTATCTTCCCAGCTGCCACCATTGGTCTTGGAGGAATCCAGTTATTTGTCGATGCCGGGCTCCCTGTGGATCGTGACTTGGTTGCCGAGTTGGTGCGGGATGTGGTTGCTGAACAGATAGCATCTACACTTGGTTATCCAAAGCCTACCGCTACACCAAGACAGCCACAGGCAAGTTATTATGAACCGTGAACACTATTTGTGAAACGTTTCCTGAAGCTCCATGAAAAAGCGACTGACTGACTGATTAGTTGGCTGACTGACTGACTGACTTAATGACTGTCTGTCTGTCTGACTGACTGACCAACTCACTCACTGACAGACAGACCATAGTTAATATTAACCATGGACAGACCATCTGACTGATTACACATTACGTGTTTTACGTAGGTCGAAGTCCAGGAGAGCCCTCGGACACCAGAGCCAGCAGTATCACCAGTTACTACTCCCGTCCCTACCCCGGTGTATACTCCTGCTGAATCTGAATCCAGCGTTGCTCACTCACCCACCGTTGCAACACCAGACCGAACCCCCACCCCCTCAGAATCAAGTGTCACCATAGAAACCGAGGAAGAGCCTGTGTCTGTAAAGGAGGAATCTGAACCAGAGGTGAGAGAGATCTACATAAGAACCTCTCGTAATCGACCATCCTGATGGTCGTTCACAGGAGGTGTCGCTTACATAAGATTAAAAATACAGTCGAACCTCTCCACAACAGGCCACCTCGAGACAACACTCTGTGGCCGTTGTGTAGAGGTGGCCGTTGTGTAGAGGTGGCCGTTGTTTGGAGGTTTCATTAGTGTATGGACTGGTTGGTGACTGGAACAAAAACTCCTGGCCGTTACAGAGAGGTGGCCGTTGTGGGGAGGTGGCCGTTGTGGGGAGGTGGCCGTTTGTAGAGGTTCGACTGTAACACTGAAAGTTGCACTTGAAATAAAGAAAACGTAAGTGTTGGCGATAAGGAGACGTTACATGTGCGTACTACAGGGATCCCGCTTAATAAAATATCCCGCGCGCTCTACCACAGGAAGCCCATCAAAAAGAAGCGCGCATGATATATTTTTATCATAGCCTCAGAAGAAATAATTGGGTTGCCTGTGTTCAGAGGTAGTGGTCGCTCACCGAGATTGAAAAATAATTTCGTAACATTGCTTTTCCAGGTATCGGTTACCAGATCTCCAGTACCAACACCCGTGGCCACCCCCACTGGTTCCCATACCCCCACGGTGAGTGTATCTACTCCTGAACCATCGACGCGAGAACCAGACGTTACTGACATTAGGAGCCCTGTGGTTACTCCTGAACCAAGCATATCAGTACCAAGGTATGAACTGTTAACAAATGGGTGCATAGACATCGGATTTCAGACAAGATTTAGGGGTTGTTTACAGTAGCGATAGAATGGGGAGTGTATGGAGCAAGACAGATTCGGAAGGATTCGGAAGGAGCAAGACAGATTCGGAAGGATTCGGAAGGATTCGGAAGGTCGACTGATGATTCGGAAAGAGCAGGAAGGAGATTTTGAAATTGTTATTTGATTTTGAAAGGGAAGGCAGTTCCAAATTGCGATACTCTGGAAGTTCAACTAACAAAAATAATATTTCCTCTACTTCATTCACCTTATCACACGAGACAATACGAGGTCCATCGGTGATTTTAATGGGTAATAAAAACACTGCTACGCAACGCAATGGCGTGATCACGACAGCAAAATATTGTACGTTGCAAAAGGGGGGTGTTACATGTCCAATTTCTTCTGCAACTTGTTTCGCAACAGTGTAACGAACAGGGCCTTGCATCTACTGGATGATCATTAAAGATGTATCCAGTGGATAAGAGCAGAAGAGAAGAGCAGAGCAGAAGAAAAGAGCAGAACAGAAGAGCAGAAGAGAAGAGCAGAGCAGAAGAGAAGAGCAGACAGAAGAGAGAAGAGCAGAAGAGAAGAGCAAAGCAGAAGAGAGAAGAGCAGAGCAGAAGAAAAGAGCAGAAGAGAAGAGCAGAAGAGAAGAGCAGAACAGAAGAGCAGAAGAGAAGAGCAGAACAGAAGAGAGAAGAGAAGAGCAGAACAGAAGAGAGAAGAGCAGAAGAGCAGAAGAGCAGAGCAGAGCAGAAGAAAAGAGCAGAACAGAAGAGCAGAGCAGAAGAAAAGAGCAGAACAGAAGAGCAGAAGAGAAGAGCAGAGCAGAAGAGAAGAGCAGAAGAGAAGAGCAGAAGAGAAGAGCAGAAGAGCAGAAGAGAAGAGAAGAGCAGAAGAGAAGAGCAGAAGAGCAGAAGAGCAGAGCAGAAGAGCAGAAGAGAAGAGAGCAGAAGAGAAGAGCAGAAGAGAAGAGCAGAGCAGAAGAGCAGAACAGAAGAGAGAAGAGCAGAGAAGAGCAGAAGAGCAGAGAAGAGAAGAGCAGAAGAGAAGAGCAGAGCAGAAGAGCAGAGCAGAACAGAAGAGCAGAAGAGAAGAGCAGAAGAAAAGAGCAGAAGAGAGAGCAGAAGAGAAGAGCAGAACAGAAGAGCAGAAGAGAAGAGCAGAACAAGAGCAGAAGAGAAGAGAAGAGAAGAAGAGCAGAAGAGCAGAGCAGAGCAGAAGAGAAGAGAAGAGCAGAAGAGCAGAAGAGCAGAGCAGAAGAGCAGAGCAGAACAGAAGAGCAGAAGAGAAGAGAAGAGAGAAGAGCAGAACAGAAGAGAAGAGCAGAAGAGAAGAGCAGAGTGCGCGCGCTTCTCGTAGTCTTTATATTTCTTTCGCGCCCAGTATTTATATAGTTATTGAGAAAGTGGGGCCAGTTCTGGACTAGTGGATAACACGATAAACCCTTTGACCAAGCGGGTTATTTAGTGGCTTGTAATGTGATATATTGTTGTTTTTCTTTCTAGTCCTGTGTCTGCCAGTATATCTACACCCACTACCGTAGAGTCTTCAGTTACTCCACCACCTAAACCCCCTACACCTGTAACTGCAAGTCCATCGTCAGTCACTGTCAGTACCCTATCCCCTTCTGTCACGTCCACTATGACTACGATAGACGAAGAATTATCTGATGGTCAACTCATTCAGGTATGTAGAAACAACGGAATCGCACAGTACCGCATGATTCAATAATTAAGAGAGGGGGAAGGGGTGGATTTTAAATTGAAAAAAAAAAACCCCAAAGCCCCACCTAATTTCCCCAACCTCTCCCCCCTTATTTATATCCTATCCTATTCCAGCTATGATAATCAATTTTTGTCCTATGAGTTTTGAAATTACATGATAAACCCTGATTTATTTGTGTGTTTCCTCAGCCGTACGTGCATGGTGGTAAGTATAGCGAGGGAGAGTATGCCATGTCACCTGGACTCGTTGAATTAGCGAGAGAAAGAAATCTACCTGTCGAGACGTTGGATATATTGGGTAAAGATGAAGGTAAAGTTGGATCTTGCGCCATAATAATAATTATTATTATTATTAATTATTATTATTATTATTATTATTTATTATTATTATTATTATTATTATTATTATTATTATTATTATTATTATTATTATTATTATTATTTCGTATGAGTGGGAAGTAGTTACGGTACGGTTCGCGCCGTGCGGTAGAGCAGATTTCGTATGACTGTGAAAAACCACGGCGCACGGCACGGTCACGGCACGGATTCATTCGAAATCCTAAATCATCACGGTCATGGCACGGCACGTCCGTGCCGTAAGTTGTTCACAGTCATAGGAAATCTGCTCTAACCACGCTGTATCCAAGCATTCTGATTGGTTGAGCAATGATTTTGCGCGCAGTGATTGGTTGAATAGATGTCTTTGATTCCGTACCGTGACCGTAACTCCGTTTTATACTCATACCAAAACGTCTCTGTAGTCAAGTCAAGCCATTCTCCTCAAAATAAGTCCTTTATTTTCCTTCCGTGCTTATCCTCTGCGTTTGTCAAGCGTTTTTCAAGTTCGAATGACAATGAAATGTAAGCGAGTGGTCTGAGTGTGTTTGAAGTGCCCGCCAAAGCGCGGCGACGCGGTCCTCGTGCTTGAATGCGCGCGCAAGCTACCAGCTGTCCTTCGATTTAATTAATTCAGAAGTCGCTCAAACCATCATCCTCTAAAACACTTTAACGTCTTGTGGTAGTAAGATATGTTATACATAAGCACCCGATGTATCACAATACGCCTCCGAGAACAAACATATATATTCGCCTAAATTATACACACATATCTACTCTGTATGACCAAATCATACCACGCGTCACTAATCCATTTCATTATGACGTCACGTGGTGATTATCTATTCGCGGTAACGAGCGAGAGTCGCGAGGATAATTGTCAACAGTTCCTGGAGGGGTCCGCTCGGGCCATGCTGAATACTGTTGTCTTGAGGGGATAAATCAACAACATGAACTCTCAGGGCCGTAGAATCCAACACCTCAAGCGAGACTCGCCTTTGATGGTGTACCTAACGAAGAGGATGCAAGATTCAGGTAGTAGAACGCGTAAGAGTGGTTTATAGAAAAGCGACAATGATTGCATGTTCGAGAGTCAAATATTGAAATTCGTCTCTTGATGTAAATCGTGTTCGATCGTCCTTTTTCTTGCAACTATGATCAAACGTTCGATCGTTATTTTCTGTTAGAAGTATGGACATATTTTGATTTGTATTCCTCACCATCATTTTTTTCCTTCTGATATAGGATGAAATATTCGACTGTAGTACGATCAAATGTTCGATTGTCATTTTGTCTTCTTCCGATGCATTACTGAGTATGATCAAATGTTCAATTGTCATTTTGTCTTCTTCTCAATCAAATGTTTTTCTTCTTCCGATGCATTACAGTATGATCAAATGTTCGATTGTCATTTTGTCTTCTCAATCAAATGTTTTTCTTCTTCTGATGCATTACAGTGTGATCAAATGTTCGATTGTCATTTTTTCTTCCCATGCATTACAGTGTGATCAAATGTTCGATTGTCATTTTTTCTTCCCATGCATTACAGTGTGATCAAATGTTCGATTGTCATTTTTTCTTCCCATGCATTACAGTGTGATCAAATGTTCGATTGTCATTTTTTCTTCCCATGCATTACAGTGTGATCAAATGTTCTTCTTCTTCTGATGCATTACAATGTGATGATCAAATGTTCGATTGTCATTTTGCTGATATTGACAAAGACTCTAAAGTGTCCATTTCTCATATTGTTGGTTTAAGTATTGCTCTCTCGATAGGCTGTTAGTTTACACTCCAAGATATACCGCTACACTCCATATTTACCTAATGTATGTATTCTTTCAGTTCTCAGCTGTCAGTTTCTATGTTTAAATATGAAATGCTAATGATTTCCTGCGTTAATATGTTTTGCGGTGGAGTTCACACAAGAGACGGTTTTTTCTGTGTGATTTCAACAAATAAACAACAAGTAAAACAAGGGAGTCATGAATCATCGAGTTTGGACTCGAGTTCGAGTTCGAGTTACGGTTACGGTTCGAGTTATAGTTCGAGTTATGGTGCGTCCTAAGTCCGACCCTGGATCCCAGGGTTTATTCGTTCTTCGACAAAACTTTTCGTGAATTCGTTGAAATTTACTTCGTGAACTGAAATTAATATATATCAACTATTACTATATGAAGGTGAGATGCGTAGCCTTTAATACGTGACACAGGGCACAGGGAAAACCCACAGTACTAGCCATGCTACGCTCCGAACAAATCTCGAGTAAAACTAAAAAACGCAATGAAAGACAACTTCAACGAGGCTCCCATCTTAATAGAACATGAAATTTACGAATATCGAGCAATAATTTCGACTTTCTACGTATCTTGCCGTAGGTACTGAACACGGATCATGTGAATGATTATCGCAACAAATATTAATGCTTGATGTAATGTGTGTACGCCACTGTTCAATGAGTGTTTTTAAGTTAATAAGTAAACGTAATGAAGAAATAGAAAACGAGCACGCGTGCTATGTGCAGATTTATAGCACGCGGGGACTGATCAGAACACGAGAGAAGTGTTTTAGGGGAGTCAGTATTACAGCATTGTGCAATGTTCATCATGACACAATTAATAGACATATCATGATAACAATTTATTATTTGAGACTGTAAAAATATGCTAAAAATATGTTTGTTTGTATAAAATCGGGGTTTTCTGTTTGAAAGAATGAAGATAAGTGGAAGAAAATGGTTCGTTATACTTGTGTCATCGTTACACGTTATAGATATTCTTGAATTTTACTGATTCACCCAGTGGTTTGACAATCTTCCATGCACGTAGAAATGCTTTGATTTCGCAATCGTTTCTTGTCCATTTTCATCCGTGGGAACGGTCCATTCTGATTGGGATGTGATATCCGCTGTCATATACGTGATACGTTTAATATATAGACTATATAAGCCATCTCAAATATATCGCATCGTTTCGTATCGCATCGTTTCGTTTCGCAAAAGATCATAAGCCTTTTTTTCTACTCGCCCAGGAAACGGCGAGAAAAAAACCTCTGCTCGCAGGGTATATTTTGTCGAAGCGCACATGAATTTCAGGAATGCATTGTCAGTACTGAGGGTTTTCCTTTCTCCTTTTCACTTATGAAAACGAAGATACGCGTATTCTAACCTACATACACCTATTTCAATAAAGGTTGTCGACTGACATCAGTCCATAGGCAATAGGTTATACGTCGTTCCAAGACCGAACTGCATTATGGTAACAGCTTGAATGGCATGTATGTCAGAAATATTTCATAAAATTCGATTCAAAATGTGTCTTGCTCTGTTGACATTGAAATAGGTACGATATCATACAGCCTTTCATACCGTTTTAGCTATTCAAGCTGTTACCATAATGCAGTTCGGTCTTGTAACGACCTATAACCTATTGCCTATGGACTGATGTCCTCGACAACCTTTTTTGAAATAGGTGTATACAGACGGTCTATTTCCTGCCTTCAGTGTAGTTCTTGGTGTACCGGTACCTATTTATTTGCAGGTTCACACAATTTTTAATTTTCGAGTACAAAACGTTTCTTAAAATGCCCGATATACAAAAGAAAGATTTTAACAAAGTAAATTTCAACGAATTCATAACTCGAACCGTAACTCGAACCGTAACTCGAACCGTAACTCGAACCGTAACTCGAACTCGAACTCGAACTCGATACCAAACTCGACGTTTCGGGATTCCCGTAAAACAATGGACATGTTGTTCTAATTGCAGCGATTAGCTTTAGCGTGATTTTCGCTTGTGTGGACTCATTTTGTGAGTCATTTTGTTGCGTTGAGATTTAGATGATATTCCTTGATGAAAAAAATTTTCTTCTGATTTTTATTTGATTGAATTTATTTTGATTTTAGACTTATTTTCAATGCTGCTAGTTATCATACGTTCTTGCAAATGTCTAGAATCGGTTTAATTCATTCCTTTATTAATACATTCATTCCTCCCTTTATTCATTCGCTCTAATAGACGCGTTATCGTAGGAGTGGGGAAGTTTATACGGTACCGTGCCGTGCGATTTTATATTTTACGCCCACTTCAAGATGGCGGATATTTCCGAATGGCCTGGAATCTACTAATATGAACAGCTCACTTCCGGTGAATCGTCTTCGTATTTTCTTCGAGTTCACATCAGAGTATTCTTGTCATTTTCTTTGTTGGCTAAACTGCAGTTGCAATAAATGTGGAAGGCTATACATATTTCGCGGAGAAATCATGTCAAACAATCCGCAATGGTATGTATTTATTGTCGGAAATAAAACTATCCATTGTGATAAAGTTGGAGCTTTTATATTTTCGACTCTCATTTGCTACCGTACGCGAGTAGAATTTTAAATGCCAATGCGAAGTCATAAAAGCGGTAAGTATTGTAAGACAACTAAACACTGATCAAGACAGCGGCATAAGATAAAACACGCTTTATCGTGGAAAAATTCGACTCATACGAATAACAAATGAGATTAGGCGTACGGCAGTTTGATGTGTCACGCCAGAATTAAATTTATTCAGTCTCGTATACTGTGCCCGGGAATCCCGAAACGTCGAGTTTGGTATCGAGTTCGAGTTCGAGTTCGAGTTCGAGTTACGGTTCGAGTTACGGTTCGAGTTACGGTTCGAGTTATGAATTCGTTGAAATTTACTTTGTTAAAATCTCTCTTTTGTATATCGGGCATTTTAAGAAACGTTTTGTACTCGAAAAATAAAAATTGTGTAAACCTGCAAATAAATAGGTACATCAAGAACTACACTGAAGGCAGGAAATAGACCGTCTGTATATGTAGGTTAGACTACGCGTATCTTCGTTTTCATAAGTGAAAAGGAGAAAGGAAAACCCTCAGTACTGACAATGCATTCCTGAAATTCCTGTGCGCTTCGACAAAATATACCCTGCAAGCAGAGGTTTTTTTCTCGCCGTTTCCGGGGCGAGTAGAAAAAAAAAAGGCTTATGATCTTTTGCGAAACGAAACGATGCGCTACGAAACGAAACGACGCGATATATTTTTGAGATGGCTTATATAGTCTATATATTAAACGTATCACGTATATGACAGCGGATATCACATCCCAATCAGAATGGACCGTTCCCACGGATGAAATGGACAAGAAACGATTGCGAAATCAAAACATTTCTACGTGCATGGAAGATTGTCAAACCACTGGGTGAATCAGAAAGTAAAATTCAAGAATCTCTATAACGTGTAACGATGACACAAGTATAACGAACCATTTTCTTCCACTTATCTTCATCTTTTCAAACAGAAAACCCAATTTATACAAACAAACATATTTTTAGCATATTTTTACAGTCTCAAATAATAAATTGTTATCATGATATGTCTACTAATTGTGTCATGATGAACATTGCACAATGCTGTAATACTGACTCCCCTAAAACACTTCTCTCGTGTTCTGATCAGTCCCCGCGTGCTATAAATCTGCACATAGCACGCGTGCTCGTTTTAAATTTCTTCATTACGTTTACTTATTAACTTAAAATGGGGCGAAAAATACGTATTTTTTTGTTTTAATAAATTTGAACATACCTTGGTCCTGTGTTGTTGTTAATGCTATTTAACGTCATTCTGGCTGGTTTTTAGCCCTTTTAGAGCGGTTTTTAACACAGGACCAAGGTATGTTCAAATTTATTAAAAACAGAAAAAAATACGTATTTTTCGCCCCATAAGGCATTCACTGTAAATCACGTTCGTACACTCCACAAATGTATTGCTTGGGCTGCCTGTGATTGAACAGTGGCGTACACACATTACATCAAGCTTTAATATTTGTTGCGATAATCATTTCACGTGATCCGTGCATAATGTGTTCAGTACCTACGGGTCCTACGGCAAGATACGTAGAAAGTCGAAATTATTGCTCGATATTCGTAAATTTCATGTTCTAAGATGGGAGCCTCGTTGAAGTTGTCTTTCATTGCGTTTTTTAGTTTTATTAAAACTCGAGATTTGTTCGGAGCGTACTGAATAATTTTAAAGCATGGCTAGTATTGTGGGTTTTCCCTATGCCCTGTGTCACGTATTAAAGGCTACGCATCTCATCTTCATATAGCATACATGTGTAGTTGAAGTAACTGATTTCAACGAATTCACGAAAAGTTTTGTCGAAGAACGAATAAACCCTGGGATCCAGGGTCGGACTAGGACGCCGCTGGTTAGAATATTGAGCCTTCGTTAAAACAAATATGGCGTAGGACGGACCATAACTCGAACTATAACTCGAACCGTAACTCGAACCGTAACTCGAACTCGAACTCGAACTCGAACTCGAGTCCAAACTCGATGATTCATGACTCCCACTGTGCCCAGCGTACTGCCAAAACTTGGCATCGAAATTTATAAAGCTGTTCTGAATCGGGTCTGAATCGCTTTGTACGTCTTAACAAAGATAGGATAGTTTGGATTCTTCAACTTTTCATAAAATCATATAAATAATCGACTCAACGGTACGAATAACAAAATCAGAGTCGGCGTACGGTTTAATACCGTCGGAATAGCCACTGCATATTTTCATTTATTTACTGGCTATCCAACGGATTGTTCCCCTCAAAACACTTTAAAAAAGATCCAGCTTTATTTGAAAGTTTCTACTCATCGAGCTCACTTCGCATTTTACGCCCACTAAAAAGCAAGCGTTTTACCGCAGTGATCGATGAGTAGAAACTTTCACATCAAGCTGGATCTTCTTTAAAGTGTTTTGAGGGGAACAATCCGTTAGATAGCCATGCAGTAAGTGAATGAAAATAAGCTCCAACTTCATCAGTTTTATTTCAGACAATAAATACATACAATTGCAGCTTGTTTGACACGATTTCTCCACCAAATATGTATAACCTTCAACATTTATTGCAATTGCAGTTTAGCCAACAAAGAAATTGCCAAGAATTACTCTATGTGAACTCGAAGAAAATACGAAGACGATTCACCGGAAGTTGAGCTGCACATATTAGTAGATTCCAGGCCATCTCGGCCATATCCGCCATCTTGAAGTGGGCGTAAAATATAAAATCGCCCGTGGCGTGCCGTATTGAAAGAGTTTGATTGGATGAGATGCATCTGCACGCTTTTTGATTGGTTCAGAAAGGAAGCCATTTGAGTGTCACGGTACCGTAGGTTTCCCACTCATACGAAAACGACTCTAAACTGTCATGTTTTTCACAGATAGTCGCAATGAGCTGATTCGTATCGCTCTCCATGGTCTACTAAGGCGTGGACTATACAGTACATCTAGTATGGACACAACAGCAATCACAAGTACTGTAAGTACTCTGAGGGATGCTGATGACTTCAGAGAGGTGAGTACATGATTACGTAATCGACCTCACCGTAGTTTCCCAGAATGCTTTGGGTTTCTGCAAGCGCAAACGAGGACTGGGCAGGGACGTTGTCAGCTTCCCATAATAGACGAGGCAACAAAAGGTGGCTTGGGATCCAGGCATGCATAGACTAGCAAAAAGCTCGTGAAATTAACAAATCGCAAACGGTTTTATGATCATCACAATTTGAAACAATGTTTGATATTACAATAATATTTTATATATATACATAAAAAACATAAATAAATTGAACCAGGCACCAAAGCGGTGAGTTGCTCTATTAAACCACTCGACTCTTGCTTTCCATTTGAAAAGTATCCTAAATATTTTTATCTTTTGAGATCGCCTGTTATGTCGGATCTCGTTTTTGCTTGTTATTGATGACGAAAACGGGGGAAGCTACACAAAAGTCTTGATATTTCATATGAGATCACCGTCTTACCGTCATTTTCTCTGCTATATTAATCCGGGGAATGGTCGAACACAGTACAGTAGACTCGATATACCGTAGTTAGTTTGCGCGCGCTAAAAGGTGCACATTGCCTATTCATATGCTCACACTAGGGCCATTTATACGAGCGAAAATAGGACGCGTCTTATCTAAGACGCGTCTTAAATAAGACGTGAACTATCCGTATAAACGGCACTTTTTGTCGTATTCTTAATTAAGACGCGACTTACCGAAGAACAGCGTTTTGAGCTGTTCTTATTTTGTTCGCGACTTAATTAAGAATACGACAAAAAGTGCCGTTTATACGGATAGTTCGTGTCTTATTGTCTTATTTAAGTCTTAGATAAGACGCGTCCTATTTTCGCTCGTATAAATGGCCCTATTATGTTGTTTCTTTCAGGATTCTCTTGCAGACTACACCCACAGCGAAGGCGAGGTTGTTTTCCCTCGAGACCCAGCACTAGTATTGTATGGCGCTAACTCCATCAGTAGCGACGGCCAAGTTGGTGAGTATCGCCGTCTCATTTTGAGTGACAAAATAGTGCACAATCAGTCCGAGGGCCGTCATACTCACTATTCATACCCTTTCATGATATGTTTACTTTTAGACTCAATTCATCGCCGAACCAAAGCCTCTCCAGGCGAACTAAGTCCGAGTGCGCTACGAACAAACGGAGGGTCTTCGCCAGGAGAAATCAATACTCGTTCGGACACACGTCGTATTCAGCCAACCTCTCCAAACCGGCGTGTGATTGCGGTTACACCCAGCAGCCCCCCTGGACTTCAACCACGTCAGACCCCCCATGAAAGCAGGGAGAACTCGGACAGTCGGTCGTTGCACAAGTCAGACCTACAACATCAGGGCAGACAGCATGGCCGATCACCATCACCACCACGGGGGTCCAGTAGAGAAACCTCACCCATGCAAAGGTCTACCGGAAATAATTATAATCAAACACTACCTAGTCATTCCAGTAAGGATAGTGGTAGGGGGGACTATCAACCAGTCTCTCGACCACCACCCATACACGTACCCATTCCCCCAATGGACGCATATGACAGCTCGGGATACAGTAAAGGGACGACTGGGTACGAACAAGGGGATACTTCCGGTGATGTATCTTCGATATCCGGAGGAGACTTTTGACGATCCTATCAGGGAGTTGACGTGTCCCAAGACAGGTTTCTCAATAATGAATATACCTACCATCACAACAACGGCATTCTTATTCAAAAGAACTGAATAAAGCGTCATTGTTATCAAGAACAACGCATTCTCGTTTCGTTTGTTTGGGCTTCCTGTGTTAGGGCAAAGTAGCCAGGGAGGGGAGGGGAGGGGCCACGAAGCCCGACATACCTGTTGATGGGAAAAGGCAGGAGCCCGGAAAAGGCTACTTTTATGAAAATAATTATTGTTACGGAGACTAGTCTACAGAGATAAGACTCCTTGTTCTCTGCGCCGTGCCACTGTTTATTCAGCTCTGTGACGTATTGGGTGATAGATAGACCCTTGCCTGGACCCTTGCATTGTGATCCCAGATTGCGCGCACGGCACATTTTAACGCGCGCTGTACTACAACGAAAATTATATTCTACAAGCAAGATAACCTCTTTTCCGTAAGGATACAGAGCATATCATTCGACATAGTACGTCCCGTAAGCAGACACGTACATGCCAGCATCCCAATATATTGGTGTTCGTTTTCATATGGTTTGACGAGCAATCTTTGAGTGCTTGCGTATTCCAGACACCCATTGTCTTTACTGTCTGTTACGTTTTTAAAATAGCTCAAAGGCTTTAAAATAGCTCAAAGGCTAAAATAAGACAATAGTACAGATACACTGGAATATTTATTGCGACACCTTGCGCCTTTTGTTGCATTTTTTAAACGAGGTTTCAGTAGCAACAGTTATCAAAAAAACGTAGAGGTCAAAGTTCGAGTCGCTTGGGCAATTTTACAAGTTGCAAAATAAAATTTGCTCTTCATCATTCTCATTCATATACGACACTGTGTAAATGAAAGAAGGACGACTAAAAATTGCTTTTTACTGAGTTTTTGAAAAAGAAACCCCTTTAATCAATGCTTTTTAAATATTTTGTTCTGGTTCTTGTTTCACAGACAACGAAATATTTGCTCGATTGCTATTGGACAATTTCTTTCTCGATATTCCCACGAGGACAAGCTGACCAATCACAAGAGAGAATTTAAAATTCCCGGAAAAACCGAAGCCTTCCGAACATTGCGAAATAGGCTCGTTGCATCACTAAACTTCTGGCTTAGTTGTGAATGTGGAAAAGCTGTGGTATTGTTTTCCGTGTTCTGAGTCTTTTCTATTGACTTTTAATCGACAATGGGGGAGAATAATGTTTTATCGTACAAACCGTTTAAGCAAAGAAAAAGTTTCGGTGAGTATGTTGTTCATTTCACGTTGTAGATTTCGTGCAAAGCCAATCGAGTGTCGTTTGCGTTTGTAACTTTCCTCGTCGATTGTGCGTATTCTAACCGCTTTTCTGGACCAATTGTCCATTGTAGTGAGCAGAAGAGACGAGGTGGCTGGTATTAGAGCGAAGTTCCCTTCGAAAGTCCCCGTGAGTACAATTCTACACTCTTTGAGTCCAACTACTTTTCACTACACATGAATACGTGAATTAGGATGTAAACAAAGCAATTACGAACAGCGAGCGTTCTGTTTGACAAACTGCAGTACTATTCTATGTGCACCTTTCGATTAAAGCTCTTATTTTGCGTTCATCCTTTTAGGTTATTGTCGAAAGATATCACAAAGAAAGAGATCTACCGTTGTTAGACAAGACGAAGTTCCTTGTTCCCCAAGAACTTACAATGAGTCAGTTTGTAACAATTATTCGGTGAGTCAATTGGGTTCAGTTTGCGGTTTTTCGCTCGCAAACGAGGTGGACTTTGTATCCGGAGTTTCGGCTACTCTAATCGACAAATGAGCAGCCAAAAATCGCTATAACTCTCTTGGTTTCGCCAGTATCTTCATTTTTGTAGGTGTTTCGAAACAAGTACAGAGTCTGTCTAGGCCTGGGACCTCTACGGTGCTCGTATGTATAAATACCCATAAATAGGGGGTTAGATGTTCCATTACCGGACTATCCTGTTAATACATGATCAGGATAATGCACGGATAAGCTCTGTTTGTGCTTGCGTAGTTTTAATCATTTTATTATTTTGCTTCTGAATTTTCCGGGATTTAAATGCGAATGAACACGACTGAGTCAACAACAGTGTTGATGTAGGCCATCGTTTTGGATCGGATTGCTTCCAACCCTCTCCATCTAAACATGTTACATCCAACAACTACATCTGTTCAGACATGAGTTAACCAACTTTCAGAAACTTGGCTAAAACTTTTTAACCCCCTTCACGTATCCGTACATGAAGTTTCTTGGGTCATTGCTTGACCTAGCTAAGTATATGGGGTTTAATACTTGAACGTGACAGCGTTATGCACATCCATAGTATTCCATGATCATGATAAGAGACCTGGACTTTGAAACTTGCTGACTATACATACTTCTATGAGTGTTCTTCTCAGATTTTTTGATAGAAATTGAGAGAAAGTTAAACATTGACATTGTTTGGCAAAGTTTTGGTTTGTGGAGACTTGAATTGTCGTTTCACAAGACTGATCAAGTAGAGAAAGCTGTCATCGAGGGAATAGTCCGGACGACCATTGAAAGCAAAAATGTTTTGACAAACTTCCACTATTGTTCTCTATAACAATAGTAATTTATGAGTCATCGTTTACAATTTCTTTAGAAATTACAATAAATGTACAATAATTGTTCAATTTTTTGAATTTTAAATCAGTGGTTTCTGAAGGAAACATTTGTGAAGTATGCTATTTTCACTGACTGTGATCTATTTTCACCTTTGCAGAAATCGCATGTCTCTATCATCAACACAAGCATTTTATCTCATAGTCAATAACAAGAGCTTAGCAAGTATGTCCATGACCATGGCAGAGCTATACCGAGAAGAAAAAGACGAAGATGGGTTTTTATATATGGTGTACGCATCCCAAGAAATGTTCGGACACTGCAGCTAGAGTTTGAATGGCAAGGAATCTTCAAAATCAATGCTATTTATAGGCTATGGACATGACGTCAGTCGTAGTTTTACCTCTGCTAAATCCAAACTCAGTTCTACTGGGCCCGATAGAGTTTATATGGACATTAGTATGCAATATATTCCAGAATGCATAACTCAAAATGTAGATTGTGTGATTCAAGGTATATCCTCCGCAAGGATAAACTACCTAACCTGGCCAGACACATTTTTTGATACGTTCAATCCCTTCGAAACATTTGCTAGTTTTAACCATTAATACCAACGAAGACAATTTTTCTTTGTACAAACCCTCTCACAAAAATCTGTGTAACATAAACCCCAATGAATCGAGGAAGAAATTGAAGCTTCACTGAATGATTCTAATCAAGTGGAGACTGTCGTGCCTAGGCGAAATCACAATGCAGAGGGTTTAGTTTTTATTTGCTCGGAAAGATTGCATCGGCCTTCCATCAATCAAAGCACGAACAAGTTCACAAAATTGTTTTGGTCTTTCTTGGGTATGAAATCAGTCTACTTTAGTTAACACTTTGCAGTAATTCTATGAAACAGAGTACATCAACAAAGTACCATATGTTTGCAATAGACTGAGTTAAGTCATTATTTTCAGTTCAAAGAAAACAACTCAAAATGAAATACTCCCCAGTCATGGTACAAATTCTCAGGTACGCACGACATTACTAATAATTTCAGATGCAGTTTATTTTAGCGATTTTTAAACACATCGAAGTTAAAATTCATGGACCAGGTTGATGCAATCATATAGAGCTATTTTAATATTAAAATCGTGATACATTATAACGACTTTAGAGCATAAATGATAATATATTTTACTTTCTTTACAAATCTTCACATTTTGCCCAGCACCAATATTATTTTTAGCTGTTCAAAGAGTGTGCAATTTAAATTTTTTAAATTGGTGTTCTTCATCAATTCATAAGCATGTGGTGTACAATGTAGTATTTAAAGATCTATATTACATTTGGGTTAAACGTTGAACACGAGTGGTTTGTGGAAATCATGAGTGTTCATTGTTGAACTGGCATACCCACGAAGACTTTCGCCAACAAAATCGCTCTGAAATGCAGGAAATTGTGCAGTAAAATTATTATTATGCACAGCGAGATACTATATAGTATTCCACTAGTGAGGACTTTTGTTTTTCATTGTTCTACAACCTCACTATTGAAATATTAAGTTATACAGTACTTCACGCCTCATTAAGACACTATGGAATATAGAACACTATAATACTCATGCTCGAGGATCCAGCGGTTTTTGCCCGGTGCTCCGAAGTCACCCGAAGTCACTGGGTGACTTTGGTGTGCCAGGCAAAAACTGCTGGATCCTCGAGCATGTAGAATACTCAGCACTGATTGGATGAGTGGGTGTGACCATATATTCTAATAGTTAAATAATCTTAGACATATAAGAAACCCATGTCTCTAACCTAGGGTGCACTCCATTTGACCAGACAAACCACTATGTTTGCTGATTTAATAACTGGACACACCAGTTCTGTATGGCTCGACGTCAAGGTAGGCCACCTTGCGAGTCATGTCTGTGTTCAAGATGATGGTCTGTCCAACCGAATGGAAGGCTCTCCAGGCTTAGATTTGATTACATTGTGTCTAAGAACACTAAACACCAACAATAATGAATCGAGTGTTTGTCATTCCATTATCATTGTTTCAATAGTACGTTTGTGCAATAAATAATTAGTAATAATTATTGACCCAAAGTTGATATAACATACAATGTACATGTACATCAACCATTTCAAGTGCCCTTGAACGGAAAACACTAGATAGCAATGACCTAAACCAGGTCAAGATTTGAATAACAATAGATGCCTCGTTCTACAAAGACATGTCCTTTGTAGAACGAGGCATATCTAACAATATTGTTATTCAAATCTTGACCTGGGTTAGGTCATTCATTGCTACATTGTATCTAGTGTTTCCCCCTTGAACAGCCAGACATACAGACTGGTAACAGGGATTATTAATATTTTTTTTCAATAAATGTTTCAGTCAAACATCAATGTAGTACTTCCTGACATTGAAACCTAAGTACATTATTCTATTGCAGCAATAATGAATGACCCTGTGCATGGTGGCCATGTTGGTGGAAATTCATTGGTGGGTTTTCCTTCATCCATCATCATCATCATGGCCGCCACACTTTTGTGATATTTCCAATACCAAGAACAGGATATTTATAATTTAATTGAAATACCTTTCGCAATTTGAAAGCATTGTGTATCTATACTCATTTACTTGAGACTTCTTATGCTATCCCATAGTAGTGTCAACGTCATCATCAGTTGATTGTCATCACCATCATTCCTTATGACAACATCAAATGTTTCATCATCAAGACCACACTCTGATTCAGCATCATCTACACAAGGAGTGAAGATCCAGCCTCGTGATTCCCTCACTGTTTTCGATGCTTCGACTCTCACATGAATCACATGGGGAAAGTTAGCTTTAAAATACTGTACATCAGTGACCCGTCTGGCGTCAGACACAAACCAAATTTGCTTAGTAACTTGCAAAGACTGGCCACCTGTAGAGTCTTCAGTATAAGCCAGTTTCGAAGCAAAGTTGCAGAAATACGAAGGGTCTTTGTTTCGCTTGTCTTCTCCCCACTGGATCATGTCTTTCCTATACTTCTCCTTATACGACGAAGCATCAAGCAGTTTGTCAAAGTCTAGTCCATGAATTCTAGCATATTCGTGCTTTAGCGGTGCAGACAGGCGTAACACCTCACACAGCTCTTCTCCAATGATATTCCTGAGTTTTCCTACTACAAAATCTTTCCCAGATTTTCTTTTCCCACTGAAAATGCACACAACTTTTGGTAAAGGCCCTGGAAGCTGGCTGTGATCACCCATATCATGTTTTGGTTGTTGCCTGGCTGTCATGCAGTTTTAGAAGTTGTTATGGTTGTGAAAATATAAGTTGTTGTCATAAGTTAATAATGTGATAGGATGTTCTCTATAGTAACTTTACTAGGTAAAAGTTAAGTGTAAATAATGAACGTTGTGTAACTTATGTAGCAGTTATTTGGAGTCTAGGTCAAGTCAGGTAGCAGTAGTTGTTAGTTAATGCAGTAGTTGTCAAGTTTGTTGCATTATTTGTTGCAATTATTAGAGTTGCTGGCACTATTGGAGTGTTGACTTGTTCTGTCCTTCAAAATCTTAGTTTATCACACACAATGGCTGATGAGAGAGAACAATAGCCGGAAGTCACGTGATAAGACTACCATTCAACTAATTACAATATCAACAATGCCACACAAAGCTCGAAGCGACAATAGCATCTAATCTTTGGTCGATAATGAGCCGCAGATTGCTTTCTTTAGCAACGTCTTTCGCCACACATTTTAAACACTCCGTCCGCCATTTTGAATTCTCGAAGCAAACCGCTGATCACATCATTTCAAGCACGTGTTCACGCAGTTTCAAAATGGCGGCTGTCGAAGAAAATCTTGATCTGTCACAATTCACGATTTCTAACGCTACTCCCATCAACTTCTTGGAATGCCAGACTGCATTTGATGGACTGACGGACAAGGAAAAGCTTTATGCTCATTATTTGTTCCGGGCATCGTGGGAGGGAAGTTTGATTTGCCTCCTTCAAACTTCTCCCGAAGCACCGAGAATATTTCAACTTTTTCAGAGAGTTTTCAGTTTTGAGGGAATTGCTGAGCTGAAGGAGAAGGCGATGAAAGTCGAAGATGGGCCGACTGCTGAGGAATTTGATGTAAGTTTAGAATGGCAAACGAATTGAACTAAGTTAAGACTTATAAGCTTATTTAGAAATGGTTTTGCTGACCCGTTTTGGAATTTTAATAAAATGCACTTCATACCCCCAGCTCTAGCCAAGGGGTGTAGGAGCTACAATCCCTAACTCTCGGATCTTATTTGACACAATGGAGCTCCAAAATCCTTTCAGATTTAGGTCTGGGATAGGGTTTATTGGGTATCGCAGAATGGTCAGGGTTTGGAGTCCCTGTGGCATAGTTCCAGAAAATGTATCACCAGCTCTCACCCTGTTATATGATGTAGCGGATTTGGACGACCAAATTTTCTTTGGGTCAACCTTGCATTACCTTGGGTTCCAGATGCCGTGAGAGAGGCCACGGTAATGCACTACTCACTAGTCAATTTCAAGAGTGCACCCCCCCCCCCCCCCCCCCCCCCCCCCCCCCCCCCCCCCCCCCCCCCCCCCCCCCCCCCCCCCCCCCCCGGAAACCCAAAGACATATACACAGAAACAAGAAAAGTTAATTGATTTTCGTTTTTTGTTGGTTTATCACAGAGTTTTCTCACGTATGCTGCTTCATTTTATGGTAATGTTGGAAATTACAAGTCATTTGGTGATACGAAATTCATCCCTGCGTTATCTAAGGTATGTAGTAATTCATTCATTCATTTATTCATTCATGAATTCATTCCATGCATTTATCAATTGAAGGGGTCCGAGCAATAACAACATAAGTGATCTCTGATCATACTCTAAATTCTCCTTAAATTTCTTTGAATCTAAAAGGAGAATTCAGATTTTGATCACAAGTCACTTACGTTGTTATTGCACGGACCCCTTCAATTCTTCATCAATTCATACATACATCTATAGATTCATTTATACATTCACCATCCATTCATCCATCTATCCATTCATCCATCCATCCATTCATGCATTTATCCATTTTTCGTTCATTTGTTCATTCATTAATAATAACACAGACTTTATTTAACTAGATTATGATTACAATTCATTCAATCATTTGCATGCCTCCTTCCTCCCTTCCTCCCTTCCTCCCTTCCTCCCTTCCTCCCTTCCTCCTCCCTTCCTTCCTCCCTTCCTTCCTCCCTTCCTTCCTCCCTTCCTCCCTTCCTCCCTTCCTCCCTCCCTCCCTCCCTCCCTCCCTCCCTTCCTCCCTCCCTCCCTCCCTCCCTCCCTCCCTCCCTCCCTCCCTTCCTTCCTCCCTTCCTCCCTCCCTTCCTCCCTTCCTCCCTCCCTCCTCCCTCCCTCCCTCCCTCCCTCCCTCCCTTCCTCCCTCCCCTCCCTCCCTCCCTCCCTCCTCCCTTCCCCTCCCTTCCTCCCTTCCTCCCTTCCTCCCTCCCTCCTCCCTTCCTCCCTTTCTCCCTTTCTCCCTTTCTCCCTTTCTCCCTTCCTCCCTTCCTCCCTTCCTCCCTCCTCCCTCCTCCCTCCTCCCTTCCTCCCCTCATCACCTCATTCAATCACTCATTATTAAATTATTTCATTATTTACTGATCTAGTTGTTTCTACCATTACCAGGTAAAATTCCAATCTATTTTGTACTCAAGCAATGCCTACTCAGATGATGCCAAACGTGTAGAGAGACTTTGGCAGGACTGTAAAGAGCCCATCTACTCCCTTAAAGCAGCAGTGAGACAACTAGGGTTTGGTGACCAGGTACACTTTTATCCCAAATGAATTAGTGTGACAAGATGTCCATTATTTTGAAAATCAAGGATCATCTGTTGATAGTTAGTTTCCATGCCCGGAGTTGCTGGGTGAGTTTGCCATGGCTACTATGTTGTATACTCCTGTTTAGTTGTACATTAAAACAACTTTGCCCAGCTCTGTTGCGAGTTATTACACTCTGTTTGCAAGACTCACTAAAAGTTGTATGGTGCAGCACATTTATAAAATCTAAAGTTATATTCTGTGTACATTGCTTACATTAATTTCTTACATTAATCGTTATTGCCCCCTTAATGGAGATGGAACTGACACTTCAAAAGTGTCCCCCTCCCCTTACTAGAGCTGTCCCATGTTAAGGTGTAGTATGAGAGAATCAATGAAACAATGTGGAACCTTTGATGAACAATTTGAATCATATTGCTTACCATTATAGTATTTTTCATTTCAAAGGCACTGTCGACGTATTATTCAAGTAACTGTGACAAATCTGATGCTGAACTTGTTCAAGGATTTTTGAAAGAAAAGGTAGTGTGTGTTGCCCAGTAGCAGTTCTTCTAGGTAGGTTTTGGGGGGGGGGGGGGGGGGGGGGGGTGTCCTAGGGATACATGTACATTGTAACTTCCTGATGTACATATGTAGGCTACTGGTGTTGGCCAGCAGGGTTCTCTGTTACCTGCCTAGAGGGGGGTTGGTATTGCTAACCATTGCTACCATTGCCATGGCAGCTTTGCTTGTGTTGTACCCCACCCTATACTTTTAAATATGATACTGGTCTGATAATGCTAAATTGAAGTCCTGCTTTGTTCCTACTGGCAGAACCTTGATGCTTATAATACACGTTTGTTCAAAGAAGTTGATACTAGTGGCCACATAACCTACAATCTATGTCTTGCATCAGTATGTACGACAGGTATGTTTTACCCGGAAAAACTGTTCTTAATGCTAACCATACCTATACATGTATGGGTATATAACTAAACTCCAGCGAGACAACATACCATACAATCTTGCAGATAAGCCACACCTTTGTTCACAATATTTGGGGATACGGGATACAATACCTGTGAGAACATCTAAAAAAGGAACAATAAATTTGCCATGATTTATAGAGTGATGTTGCTTATGTGTAAGAACATACATATGAAAAAGGAACCATCAATAGATTGCTATGATTTATAGAGTGATTAGGGTGCATGTGGGCATCTTATTGTAACCTACAGACCAGGCCAGGCCAGAGAAAATACGCCATTGAAACAAAACACACATGCAATTTTGCCTAAAATTTGGACTTACACGTTTTAATAGACCTTTTTACCGATACGGCGGCCATTTTGGATTCTATTGTTTTGGCTAAAACATTATGGGATGCCCAGGGTGCAAATGACCCAAAAACTGTAGAGAGTGGAGTCGCGTCAATATATTATTTTTCTATGTCACTCTAGCCATAGTGTTGTATGACTTAATATCTACATGTGTTGTGTATTGTTGTATAATTTTGTACAAATTCATTGCTTTAAATTAGGTTTTCGTAGTTTTTCACGGCCAAATGGTTACTAGCTTGCACCCTGGGCATCCCATAATTTCTCCATAATTCAAGATGGCCGCCGTATCAGTAAAAAGGTCTATTTGACATAATAATATTTTAATTTAATTTGACGATAAATCTTTACAACATACACCACATACATGTATATATACCTGTCTAGTTCGGTCAAAACTGAAAAGAAATAAGAGTAAACGGTTAACCTGAGTATCCGGTCTTTGAAAAGGAAGGGGGATGGGAGGGGGTAGAGGAGAGAGAGGAAGGATAAATACTTTTGATGAATTGCATAATTAAATCTTTAGATTTCTTCCAAAAATGTTTTTTTTACATGCAACATATTTTCTCACATATTTCATTTCTTTTCCATTCATTCCCATTTTCCATTTTTCCATTTACTATATTCTACTGTTTACCTACAGCTGATCCATTCAGTGGTGAAGGTGCAGAGGAAGACTCTATGTCTAGTCGGATAGGATCGCATGAATACAATGACTGTACTATAAACATCACTAGAGGAGATTATTCTGGACTTCTAAAAAGAGTAGCTGAGAATCTAGGAAAGGCTATGGTGAGAAACACATGCTCAGAAACTAAATTCTCCTTTAAGTCCTTTGAATTTCAAAAGAGAATTTGGATTATGATCCATGCACGAGGCTTCAGTTCATGGACCTTTTCGTAGTTTCCCAGAATACTTCATGATTTTGCGAGCGCAAGCGACGTCAGGGGGGGGAATATTTAGAATTGAGATTGTGTATTGAGGAAAATATGACTACTGTAACTAATCAAGAACAGAAAGAAAAAAAATTCTTTGCTTGAGGATTTGCATCTATCTTTGTAATTCTTCTTACACACTTTTAATTTAAAAGTCTAAGTTTTCTACTGAATTTCTTCATTCTCTCTTAATATTTTCGATCTATTTTGTACCCTGACCTCGCTTGCGCACGCAGAATCATGAAGCATTCTGGGAAACTACTAAAAGGTGCATTGAAATCTCTAAGCTGGACACCCATGTAACCAATGCAACTGTGTGCTATGTAAGGTGTGAAGAGAATTAATGATTTCTAATAGAAACACTACCTTAGTAAGTTGCCTGAGGAGTACATTTAGGTCAAACGAAAAGCAATTCCACTTGTTGCAACTTGCAGCAACTTGCATTTGTGCCATTCAAACAATTAAATCACTCGCAAGTTTATATATAAGACACAACTTTCCTCAACTTGTGAAGAAATTTGAGCATGTTCAAACTCACCGCAAGTCACTGGTGTTCAAACGAGCCACAAGTTCAAACTAACATGTTCCTCTTGAAAGCATTTACTAATAATACCTGTACTTGAAATAGCATAATTCATTGGCGTAAAAAAATTGTTCAAGAAAGACAACAATGCAACAGGCGATAAGACAAAGGTGTCTATCTTTGAGTGATATGACAATCTTTCTTAGAGAGAATAAATTTGAACAGTTGATTACCACAGGAAGCCCAAGCTGTGGGTTTGTGGAGAATATCGTAAAAATATTTTTTCCTGTAAATACTGTAATGAAAGACTTGAAATTTTTGTGGTAGTGTCTTGTGGTCTTTATTTACTATACCTGTACAAATTTCCAGCGAATTTCAGCATTTTTTAATGTCTCCCCTCACCCTGTAAGGAAAAAAGGCATTGTACAGGTATAGTACATAAATAAAGACCACAAGACACTACCACAGTTTCAAGTCTTTTATTACAGTATTTACAGGACAAAATATGTTTACGATATTCTCCACAAAACCACAGCTTGGGCTTCCTGTGTTGATTACATGGTTTTAATTATAGCTTAGTAGTAAATTTAAAAAGTGTCTGTAAACATAAGTTTCATGTCTTTCTCTTTATCCAAACAGGAATTTGCTTCAAATGACAATGAGAAATCCATGCTCAAGAACTACATCCATAGTTTTAACACTGGTAGTGTTGAAGCGCATATGAATGGATCTCGCTTCTGGATCAGAAATAAAGGCCCAATTGTTGAAACGTATGAGATAAACATTAAGGCCCAGACACACGGTGCAACTTTTCTTGCAACGTTGCAAAAAAAAACTTGTTGCGCGCAACGTTGCATCATGTGTCTGGGCCATTAGTGGCTCGGCTTTGTTGGGGTTTTGTGAGATTATTGTAATGACTGATGACTTTGCTTCAATACTCCAGTTTCGCGTTGTTTAGAGATGACCGCTGTCCTTGACAAAAGACGCATTTACTACAGGGTTAGCCTCGATTCAGAAACCAGTCCGTGCAATTCAAAAATGTTTCTATTGTTTCATGTCAACATTTTTTCGTGTTCTTGTTGATATTTGTGAAAAATTTACACTGACTCGAGGCTAAGCCTGTACAAATGCGTCTGATGTCAATAAGTACAGCGGTTTTACAACGGGGATCGGAGAACGCGAAAAGGGACTATTTAGACTATAATATAGACTGTGCTACATGACCACCTTTACTAGTATTTGTACCAATGCGAATTTCCATGCTACATGGCACCATGGTCTGCTCCCAGTCTAGCCTAGTAGCTGAGCTGGTAGAGCATTGGTGATCTGTTCTGAAGGTTGTGGGTTTGAATTCCATCGTCAGACATTTTTTTCCCTTTCTGTATACCTTGCTAGCTATAGGGGTCACTCAAATGGATTGCTATATGCGTTATTGATATCAGTACTTCAACACCCTCAGTTTCTACGCATTATGTAGCGGTAGTTGTAGCAAGGTTATTTTTATATTCTTACGGTAGATTCATTTTGTAGGTATATAGGATTTATAGAAACTTACAGAGACCCTTTTGGAGTCAGAGCTGAGTATGAAGGTAAGTGTAAGATCAACTTTATATCATAATAATAATAAATGATGCATTTGGAGATTTCCTACCCTCATAACTCACAGATGTCTAAAGCATAATTATAAAAATAATTTTCATCTTAAAAATAAGGATATTGATATACATTTCAATATTCAATTTCCCATTCATTCATTAATTCATTCATTCATCCATCCATTTATTATTTATTTATTCATTCTTTCATCTACTCTATCATCTATTCTTTCATCCATTCATCCATCCATTCATTCATTCCCCCTGTCAATCTCTCTTGCTTTTTGATGTGGAATACATTTTATGTTTTCACAGGTTTTGTTTCGATAGTCAACAAAGAAATGAGCGCCAAGTTTGGCCGTTTAGTAGAAAGTGCAGAAAAGCTGCTGCTATGTCTACCCTGGCCATCAGCATACGAAAAAGATAAATTCCTTCGACCAGATTTCACATCATTAGATGTTCTAGGTTTTGGGAGCAGCGGCATTCCCGCAGGCATTAATATTCCTAATTGTAAGTACAAGGATAAGGCAAACATAGGCTGGGAATGGAAAGATAGATGGGAATGGAAAGATAGATGGGAATGGAAAGATAGATGGAAATGGAAAGATAGATGGAAATGGAAAGATAGATGGGAATGGAAAGATAGATGGGAATGGAAAGATAGATGGAAATGGAGAGATAGATGGGAATGAAAAGATAGATGGGAATGGAAAGATAGATTGAATGGAAAATAGATGGGAATGGAGAGATAAGATGGGAATTGAGAGATAAGATGGGAATGAAAAGATAGATGGGAATGGAAAGATAGATGGGAATGGAAAGATAGATGGAAATGGAAAGATAGATGGGAATGGAAAGATAGATGGAAATGGAAAGATAGATGGGAATGGAAAGATAGATGGGAATGGAAAGATAGATGGGAATGGAAAGATAGATGGAAATGGAGAGATAGATGGGAATGGAAAGATAGATTGAATGGAAAATAGATGGGAATAGAGAGATAAGATGGGAATTGAGAGATAAGATGGGAATGAAAAGATAGATGGAAATGGAAAGATAGATGGAAATGGAAAGATGAATGGAAATATAAGAGGAAAATATATTCGAAGCGTTGTTCTAAAGTGTTTTCTACCTTGTTCAAAACGCAGACGACGAGATTCGACAATCGGAAGGATTTAAAAATGTCTCCCTTGGCAACGTCCTTTCAGCTCATTCTGCTGACCAGAAAATCACTTTCCTTAATGAACAAGATGTGGTGCGTATACATGTCTAATACAGAACGGTGTTGTGGGATCCCTGTGTAAAGGATGCCCATTTTTCCACACCACAGGTATCCCAAGTATAGGTGCACGATGCACGATGCACTGTGTTATATGCACTAGAGTAGATTTCGTTATGAATGTGAAAAACTATGGTCACGTCCATGGCACAGTCACGACACACGGTCACGGGATGTTTTTCACAGTCAAACAAAATTGCTCGGTGTAGCCAGGCTTTCTAAGGGGTCTGTCTCGTTTACCATTATGGTCCAAAAGGTGTGTACTTGGGCTCAGAACCCCATTGAAAACATTTGCATTGATAATCACTGAAAACGTTATCGATGAGGGGCCGAGTCAAGTGAATACTACCATTCTAGATATATCTGTCACCAGGACTGGACTCTAGTAAATGGGTATCCATGGTAATGGAATTACCACCTCCCCAGTCTCCTCTCTACTACTGAGCCACAGGAAGCCCGAATTGCGCTTACTGTCGCCACTGCTTTCTTCTCATCAAAGTATTCAGTTACGATGCTGATGGTGAGGGTTTTTCTTTGCAGGAGTTGTACAGCAAACTTAAAGCACCGTCGTTCGAGGTCCAAGTTGGTCTTCACGAGTTGCTTGGACACGGCAGTGGTAAACTCTTCAATAAGGTAGAAAATATTTCAGCTTTGTATAGTCAGCTATTCAGCATCGAGAAATACCTGCACTGAATTTCCTTTTTTCTGCATTGAATTTCCTTTTTTCTGCACTGAATTTCCTTTTTTCTGCACTGAATTTCCTTTTTTCTGCACTGCATTTCCTTTTTTCTGCACTGCATTTCCTTTTTATCTGCACTGAATTTCCTTTTTTCTGCACTGCATTTCCTTTTTTCTGCACTGAATTTCCTTTTTTCTGCACTGCATTTCCTTTTTTCTGCACTGAATTTCCTTTTTTCTGCACTGCATTTCCTTTTTTCTGCACTGCATATCCTTTTTGCTGCACTGAATTTCCTTTTTTCTGCACTGCATTTCCTTTTTTCTGCACTGAATTTCCTTTTTATCTGCACTGAATTTCCTTTTTTCTGCACTGAATTTCCTTTTTTCTGCACTGAATTTCCTTTTTTCTGCACTGAATTTCCTTTTTTCTGCACTGCATTTCCTTTTTTCTGCACTGCATTTCCTTTTTTCTGCACTGAATTTTTCCTTTTTCTGCACTGCATTTCCTTTTTTCTGCACTGCATTTCCTTTTTTCTGCACTGAATTTCTTTTTTTTCTGCACTGAATTTCCTTTTTTTCTGCACTGAATTTCCTTTTTTCTGCACTGCATTTCCTTTTTTCTGCACTGCATTTCCTTTTTTCTGCACTGCATTTCCTTATTCCTGCACTGCATTTCCTTTTTTCTGCACTGCATTTCCTTTTTTCTGCACTGCATTTCTTTTTTTCTGCACTGAATTTCTTTTTTTCTGCACTGAAATGTCCTTTTTTCTGCACTGAATTTCCTTTTTTCTGCACTGAATTTCCTTTTTTCTGCACTGCATTTCCTTTTTTCTGCACTGTATTTCCTTTTTTCTGCACTTAAAAACTGCACTGAATTTCCTAAAAATGCACTGCTCTAAGCCAATCAGAATCGAGATTTTTTCATGTATATTATTAGAACTCCTCTGCTTTACCTTCTAGAAACCTGATGGAACCTTCGACTTTGATATTGAAAACGTAAAGCACACTGAGACAGGCGAGAAGGTTAGTTGCTAATGTATGTGCAGTTTGTTGTAGTCGTTTTTTGTCGTATGTCGGACCTTATCGTATGTCGGGCCTTGTCATATGTCGGGCCTTGTTGTATGTCGGGCCTT
This sequence comes from Actinostola sp. cb2023, assembly GCA_033675265.1. Lineage (NCBI taxonomy): Eukaryota > Metazoa > Cnidaria > Anthozoa > Actiniaria > Actinostolidae > Actinostola > Actinostola sp. cb2023. The sequence continues at coordinate 208,571 of JAUJYZ010001300.1, read as the reverse complement.
GTTGTATGTCGGGCCATGTCGTATGTCGGGCCATGTCGTATGTCGGACCATGTCGTATGTCGGGGGATAATTTTCTGGCTCGTGAATGTCTTTAAAATTGTCGTCGTCGTTGCTGTTGTTGTTTTCTTCGTTATCGGTGTAAACAACCGAAGAATACAAACAACCAACATTGGAGCAAAAAGAAACAGATAGGAATGGAGAGGAGAGGAGAGGAGAGAAGAGAAAAAGAACAGGAAAAAAAATACAAACCTGAACCAGATCAATCGCATTCTTTCTTTGTACCTTCGTACTGTACTGCCGTGGGCAGTGTCAGTGGCAAACGTTTGTAGTTTCTTCTTAGTTACATCAGTAGTAGCCTGCGTCACAGCCAGTTCAAATCCATCCTCAGAAACCCAGGGGCTGTAGGGGGGAGGGGGAAAGGAAAAGGGAAGAGGGAAAAACAGCTGTTTTTCCTCCCCTTTCCTTTTCCCCTCGCCTCCTCCTCCCCCTACAGCCCCTGGGTTTCCGAGGATGGTTCAAATCCCGATTTGAACCGGCTGTGACGTAGGCTACATCAGTAGATGCAGGATACGAGAGTAATCATACGTTTCGATCGATAGGATCGTTGAGAAATTTGGAATTTGAACGGCAACGCAATCGTCAGACCAACCTTGCAGCTGACCTCATGAGCTCAACTATTTAATGAAACGTAATTAGTAACGTTACCTTGGTAACACGATTGTGACGTCAAATGAGCAAGCGACCATGCGCGCGCGTGCACAAATATCGTTAAGCTACGCGCTGACCATAACAACTGCTGGCCCTTGCAGATCGGACTAATTCCTTATTGGCTACTGAATTTGAATTTCCATATTTGGTTGGTCTTTCGATCCCTTGTAGTCTTAAAAAACTTAAAAAATGAAACAACAAATGACTGCTAGATGGTGGAGCACGCTGGGTTTTGCGTAACAGACTGTATTTATTAATGGCAACTAGCGAGTACACTAGTATGGGTTGCATCGGTGTATAATGATAATTCAATGAAAACTAGCGAGTACATTAGTATGGGCTGCGTCGGTGTATAATGATAAATTCAATGAAAACTAGCGAGTACACTAGTATGGGCTGCGTCGGTGTATAATGATAAATTCAATGGAAACTAGCGAGTACACTAGTATGGGCTGTGTCGGTGTATAATGATAAATTCAATGAAAACTAGCGAGTACATTAGTATGGGCTGCGTCGTGTATAATGATAAATTCAATGAAAACTAGCGAGTACACTAGTATGGGCTGCGTCAGTGTATAATGATAAATTCAATTAAAACTAGCGAGTACATTAGTATGGGCTGCGTCGGTGTATAATGATAAATTCAATGAAAACTAGCGAGTACATTAGTATGGGCTGCGTCGGTGTATAATGATAAATTCAATTAAAACTAGCGAGTACATTAGTATGGGCTGCGTCGGTGTATAATGATCAATTCAAAGGAAACTAGTGAGTACACTAGTATGGGTTGCGTCAGTGTATAATGATCAATTCAATGAAAACTAGCGAGTACACTAGTATAGGTTGCATCAGTGTATAATGATCAATTCAAAGGAAACTAGCGAGTACACTAGTATGGGCTGCATCAGTGTATAATGATAAATTCAATGAAAACTAGCGAGTACACTAGTATGGGTTGCGTCAGTGTATAATGATAAATTCAATGAAAACTAGCGAGTACACTAGTATGGGTTGCGTCAGTGTATAATGATAAATTCAATGAAAACTAGCGAGTACACTAGTATGGGTTGCGTCAGTGTATAATGATAAATTCAATGAAAACTAGCGAGTACACTAGTATGGGTTGCGTCAGTGTATAATGATAAATTCAATGAAAACTAGCGAGTACACTAGTATGGGTTGCGTCAGTGTATAATGATAAATTCAATGAAAACTAGCGAGTACACTAGTATGGGTTGCGTCAGTGTATAATGATAAATTCAATGAAAACTAGCGAGTACACTAGTATGGGCTGCGTCAGTGTATAATGATAAATTCAATGAAAACTAGCGAGTACACTAGTATGGGTTGCGTCAGTGTATAATGATAAATTCAATGAAAACTAGCGAGTACATTAGTATGGGCTGCGTCAGTGTATAATGATCAATTCAATGAAAACTAGCGAGATCAGTACACTAGTATGGGCTGCGTCAGTGTATAATGATCAATTCAATGAAAACTAGCGAGTACACTAGTATGGGCTGCGTCAGAGTATAATGATAAATTCAATGAAAACTAGCGAGTACACTAGTATGGGTTGCGTCAGTGTATAATGATAAATTCAATGAAAACTAGCGAGTACACTAGTATGGGTTGCGTCAGTGTATAATGATAAATTCAATGAAAACTAGCGAGTACACTAGTATGGGCTGCGTCAGTGTATAATGATAAATTCAATGAAAACTAGCGAGTACACTAGTATGGGTTGCGTCAGTGTATAATGATAAATTCAATGAAAACTAGCGAGTACATTAGTATGGGCTGCGTCAGTGTATAATGATCAATTCAATGAAAACTAGCGAGATCAGTACACTAGTATGGGCTGCGTCAGTGTATAATGATCAATTCAATGAAAACTAGCGAGTACACTAGTATGGGCTGCGTCAGTGTATAATGATAAATTCAATGAAAACTAGCGAGTACACTAGTATGGGTTGCGTCAGTGTATAATGATAAATTCAATGAAAACTAGCGAGTACACTAGTATGGGTTGCATCAGTGTATAATGATAAATTCAAAGGAAACTAGCGAGTACACTAGTATGGGCTGCATCAGTGTATAATGATAAATTCAATGAAAACTAGCGAGTACACTAGTATGGGTTGCGTCAGTGTATAATGATAAATTCAATGAAAACTAGCGAGTACACTAGTATGGGTTGCGTCAGTGTATAATGATAAATTCAATGAAAACTAACGAGTACACTAGTATGGGTTGCGTCAGTGTATAATGATAAATTCAATGAAAACTAGCGAGTACACTAGTATGGGCTGCGTCAGTGTATAATGATAAATTCAATGAAAACTAGCGAGATCAGTACACTAGTATGGGCTGCGTCAGTGTATAATGATCAATTCAATGAAAACTAGCGAGTACACTAGTATGGGCTGCGTCAGTGTATAATGATAAATTCAAAGGAAACTAGCGAGTACATTAGTATGGGCTGCGTCAGTGTATAATGATCAATTCAATGAAAACTAGCGAGATCAGTACACTAGTATGGGCTGCGTCAGTGTATAATGATCAATTCAATGAAAACTAGCGAGTACACTAGTATGGGCTGCGTCAGTGTATAATGATAAATTCAATGAAAACTAGCGAGTACACTAGTATGGGTTGCGTCAGTGTATAATGATAAATTCAATGAAAACTAGCGAGTACACTAGTATGGGTTGCGTCAGTGTATAATGATAAATTCAATGAAAACTAGCGAGTACACTAGTATGGGCTGCGTCAGTGTATAATGATAAATTCAATGAAAACTAGCGAGTACACTAGTATGGGTTGCGTCAGTGTATAATGATAAATTCAATGAAAACTAGCGAGTACATTAGTATGGGCTGCGTCAGTGTATAATGATCAATTCAATGAAAACTAGCGAGATCAGTACACTAGTATGGGCTGCGTCAGTGTATAATGATCAATTCAATGAAAACTAGCGAGTACACTAGTATGGGCTGCGTCAGTGTATAATGATAAATTCAATGAAAACTAGCGAGTACACTAGTATGGGTTGCGTCAGTGTATAATGATAAATTCAATGAAAACTAGCGAGTACACTAGTATGGGTTGCATCAGTGTATAATGATAAATTCAAAGGAAACTAGCGAGTACACTAGTATGGGCTGCATCAGTGTATAATGATAAATTCAATGAAAACTAGCGAGTACACTAGTATGGGTTGCGTCAGTGTATAATGATAAATTCAATGAAAACTAGCGAGTACACTAGTATGGGTTGCGTCAGTGTATAATGATAAATTCAATGAAAACTAACGAGTACACTAGTATGGGTTGCGTCAGTGTATAATGATAAATTCAATGAAAACTAGCGAGTACACTAGTATGGGCTGCGTCAGTGTATAATGATAAATTCAATGAAAACTAGCGAGTACACTAGTATGGGTTGCGTCAGTGTATAATGATAAATTCAATGAAAACTAGCGAGTACATTAGTATGGGCTGCGTCAGTGTATAATGATAAATTCAATGAAAACTAGCGAGATCAGTACACTAGTATGGGCTGCGTCAGTGTATAATGATCAATTCAATGAAAACTAGCGAGTACACTAGTATGGGCTGCGTCAGTGTATAATGATAAATTCAATGAAAAACTAGCGAGTACACTAGTATGGGTTGCGTCAGTGTATAATGATAAATTCAATGAAAACTAGCGAGTACACTAGTATGGGTTGCGTCAGTGTATAATGATAAATTCAATGAAAACTAGCGAGTTCACTAGTATGGGTTGCGTCAGTGTATAATGATAAATTCAATGAAAACTAGCGAGTACACTAGTATGGGCTGCGTCAGTGTATAATGATAAATTCAATGAAAACTAGCGAGTACACTAGTATGGGTTGCGTCAGTGTATAATGATAAATTCAATGAAAACTAGCGAGTACATTAGTATGGGCTGCGTCAGTGTATAATGATAAATTCAATGAAAACTAGCGAGATCAGTACACTAGTATGGGCTGCGTCAGTGTATAATGATCAATTCAATGAAAACTAGCGAGTACACTAGTATGGGCTGCGTCAGTGTATAATGATAAATTCAAAGGAAACTAGCGAGTACATTAGTATGGGCTGCGTCAGTGTATAATGATAAATTCAATGAAAACTAGCGAGTACACTAGTATGGGTTGCGTCAGTGTATAATGATAAATTCAATGAAAACTAGCGAGTACACTAGTATGGGTTGCGTCAGTGTATAATGATAAATTCAATGAAAACTAGCGAGTACACTAGTATGGGCTGCGTCGGTGTATAATGATAAATTCAATGAAAACTAGCGAGTACACTAGTATGGGCTGCGTCAGTGTATAATGATAAATTCAATGAAAACTAGCGAGTACACTAGTATGGGCTGCGTCAGTGTATAATGATCAATTCAATGAAAACTAGCGAGTACATTAGTATGGACTGCGTCGGTGTATAATGATAAATTCAATGAAAACTAGCGAGTACACTAGTATGGGCTGCGTCAGTGTATAATGATAAATTCAATGAAAACTAGCGAGTACACTAGTATGGGCTGCGTCAGTGTATAATGATAAATTCAATGAAAACTAGCGAGTACATTAGTATGGGCTGCGTCGGTGTATATAATGATAAATTCAATGAAAACTAGCGAGTACACTAGTATGGGCTGCGTCAGTGTATAATGATAAATTCAATGAAAACTAGCGAGTACATTAGTATGGGCTGCGTCAGTGTATAATGATCAATTCAATGAAAACTAGCGAGTACACTAGTATGGGCTGCGTCGGTGTATAATGATAAATTCAATGAAAACTAGCGAGTACATTAGTATGGGCTGCGTCGGTGTATAATGATGAATTCAATGGAAACTAGCGAGTACACTAGTATGGGCTGCGTCGGTGTATAATGATCAATTCAATGAAAACTAGCGAGTACATTAGTATGGGCTGCGTCGGTGTATAATGATAAATTCAATGAAAACTAGCGAGTACATTAGTATGGGCTGCGTCGGTGTATAATGATGAATTCAATGGAAACTAGCGAGTACACTAGTATGGGTTGCGTCAGTGTATAATGATAAATTCAATGAAAACTAGCGAGTACATTAGTATGGGCTGCGTCAGTGTATAATGATAAATTCAATGAAAACTAGCGAGATCAGTACACTAGTATGGGCTGCGTCAGTGTATAATGATCAATTCAATGAAAACTAGCGAGTACACTAGTATGGGCTGCGTCAGTGTATAATGATAAATTCAATGAAAACTAGCGAGTACACTAGTATGGGTTGCGTCAGTGTATAATGATAAATTCAATGAAAACTAGCGAGTACACTAGTATGGGTTGCGTCAGTGTATAATGATAAATTCAATGAAAACTAGCGAGTTCACTAGTATGGGTTGCGTCAGTGTATAATGATAAATTCAATGAAAACTAGCGAGTACACTAGTATGGGCTGCGTCAGTGTATAATGATAAATTCAATGAAAACTAGCGAGTACACTAGTATGGGTTGCGTCAGTGTATAATGATAAATTCAATGAAAACTAGCGAGTACATTAGTATGGGCTGCGTCAGTGTATAATGATAAATTCAATGAAAACTAGCGAGATCAGTACACTAGTATGGGCTGCGTCAGTGTATAATGATCAATTCAATGAAAACTAGCGAGTACACTAGTATGGGCTGCGTCAGTGTATAATGATAAATTCAAAGGAAACTAGCGAGTACATTAGTATGGGCTGCGTCAGTGTATAATGATAAATTCAATGAAAACTAGCGAGTACACTAGTATGGGTTGCGTCAGTGTATAATGATAAATTCAATGAAAACTAGCGAGTACACTAGTATGGGTTGCGTCAGTGTATAATGATAAATTCAATGAAAACTAGCGAGTACACTAGTATGGGCTGCGTCGGTGTATAATGATAAATTCAATGAAAACTAGCGAGTACACTAGTATGGGCTGCGTCAGTGTATAATGATAAATTCAATGAAAACTAGCGAGTACACTAGTATGGGCTGCGTCAGTGTATAATGATCAATTCAATGAAAACTAGCGAGTACATTAGTATGGACTGCGTCGGTGTATAATGATAAATTCAATGAAAACTAGCGAGTACACTAGTATGGGCTGCGTCAGTGTATAATGATAAATTCAATGAAAACTAGCGAGTACACTAGTATGGGCTGCGTCAGTGTATAATGATAAATTCAATGAAAACTAGCGAGTACATTAGTATGGGCTGCGTCGGTGTATAATGATAAATTCAATGAAAACTAGCGAGTACACTAGTATGGGCTGCGTCAGTGTATAATGATAAATTCAATGAAAACTAGCGAGTACATTAGTATGGGCTGCGTCAGTGTATAATGATCAATTCAATGAAAACTAGCGAGTACACTAGTATGGGCTGCGTCGGTGTATAATGATAAATTCAATGAAAACTAGCGAGTACATTAGTATGGGCTGCGTCGGTGTATAATGATGAATTCAATGGAAACTAGCGAGTACACTAGTATGGGCTGCGTCGGTGTATAATGATCAATTCAATGAAAACTAGCGAGTACATTAGTATGGGCTGCGTCGGTGTATAATGATAAATTCAATGAAAACTAGCGAGTACATTAGTATGGGCTGCGTCGGTGTATAATGATGAATTCAATGGAAACTAGCGAGTACACTAGTATGGGCTGCGTCGGTGTATAATGATCAATTCAATGAAAACTAGCGAGTACATTAGTATGGGCTGCGTCGGTGTATAATGATAAATTCAATGAAAACTAGCGAGTACATTAGTATGGGCTATGTCAGTGTATAATGATAAATTCAATGAAAACTAGCGAGTACATTAGTATGGGCTGCGTCGGTGTATAATGATAAATTCAATGGAAACTAGCGAGTACATTAGTATGGGCTGCGTCAGTGTATAATGATAAATTCAATGGAAACTAGCGAGTACACTAGTATGGGCTGCGTCAGTGTATAATGATAAATTCAATGAAAACTAGCGAGTATACTAGTATGGGCTGCGTCAGTGTATAATGATAAATTCAATGAAAACTAGCGAGTACACTAGTATGGGCTGCGTCGGTGTATAATGATCAATTCAATGAAAACTAGCGAGTACACTAGTATGGGCTGCGTCAGTGTATAATGATAAATTCAATGAAAACTAGCGAGTACACTAGTATGGGCTGCGTCGGTGTATAATGATAAATTCAATGAAAACTAGCGAGTACATTAGTATGGGCTGCGTCAGTGTATAATGATAAATTCAAAGGAAACTAGCGAGTACATTAGTATGGCTGCGTCAGTGTATAATGATAAATTCAATGAAAACTAGCGAGTACACTAGTATGGGCTGCGTCGGTGTATAATGATAAATTCAATGAAAACTAGCGAGTACATTAGTATGGGCTGCGTCAGTGTATAATGATAAATTCAAAGGAAACTAGCGAGTACATTAGTATGGGCTGCGTCAGTGTATAATGATAAATTCAATGAAAACTAGCGAGTACACTAGTATGGGCTGCGTCGGTGTATAATGATAAATTCAATGAAAACTAGCGAGTACACTAGTATGGGCTGCGTCGGTGTATAATGATAAATTCAATGAAAACTAGCGAGTACATTAGTATGGGCTGCGTCAGTGTATAATGATAAATTCAAAGGAAACTAGTGAGTACATTAGTATGGGCTGCGTCAGTGTATAATGATAAATTCAATGAAAACTAGCGAGTACACTAGTATGGGCTGCGTCTGTGTATAATGATCAATTCAATGAAAACTAGCGAGTACATTAGTATGGGCTGCGTCGGTGTATAATGATCAATTCAATGAAAACTAGCGAGTACATTAGTATGGGCTGCGTCGGTGTATAATGATCAATTCAATGAAAACTAGCGAGTACATTAGTATGGGCTGCGTCGGTGTATAATGATAAATTCAATGAAAACTAGCGAGTACATTAGTATGGGCTGCGTCGGTGTATAATGATCAATTCAATGAAAACTAGCGAGTACATTAGTATGGGCTGCGTCAGTGTATAATGATCAATTCAATGAAAACTAGCGAGTACATTAGTATGGGCTGCGTCGGTGTATAATGATCAATTCAATGAAACTAGCGAGTACATTAGTATGGGGCTGCGTCGGTGTATAATGATAAATTCAATGAAAACTAGCGAGTACATTAGTATGGGCTGCGTCGGTGTATAATGATCAATTCAATGAAAACTAGCGAGTACATTAGTATGGCTGCGTCAGTGTATAATGATCAATTCAATGAAAACTAGCGAGTACATTAGTATGGGCTGCGTCAGTGTATAATGATAAATTCAAAGGAAACTAGCGAGTACATTAGTATGGGTTGCGTCGTCGGTGTATAATGATAAATTCAATGAAAACTAGCGAGTATACTAGTATGGGCTGCGTCAGTGTATAATGATAAATTCAATGAAAACTAGCGAGTATACTAGTATGGGCTGCGTCAGTGTATAATGATAAATTCAATGAAAACTAGCGAGTACACTAGTATGGGCTGCGTCGGTGTATAATGATAAATTCAATTGAAACTTGCAAGTACACTAGTATGGGTTGCGTCAGTGTATAATGATAAATTCAATGAAAACTAGCGAGTACACTAGTATGGGTTGCGTCGGTGTATAATGATAAATTCAATGGAAACTAGCGAGTACATTAGTATGGGCTGCGTCAGTGTATAATGATAAATTCAAAGAAAACTAGCGAGTACATTAGTATGGGCTGCGTCAGTGTATAATGATAAATTCAAGAGTACTTTACTGACGTTTCGAGCCTTAGCCGGCCTTGGTCAGAGTATAAAGTATGTATTGTTTAAGCATTCTATTTAAATCTATTTGTTTGTTTGTTAGATAACAAGTTGGTACAACGAAGGAGAGAATTGGTACACCAAGTTTGCAGCGATCAGCTCTTCCTACGAGGAATGTCGCGCTGAATGTGTAGGGATCTTTTTGTGTCTGAACCGAGAAGTCTTGCGGTGAGAAGTTAACGGTTTTACGTCATTGTACACAGGCAGTCTATAGTCCCAGCATATGGCCGTCACGTGACTGTAGTTTCATACGTTTTCGCAATGCTGTACGTAAACGTAGACTATTCCGTGCGTGGTACCACAGGGAGCCCAATAGAGTCATTTTCGTACGAGCAGGAAAGTTACGGGTACCGTGCCATATTGAAAGAGTTTGATTGGATGAGATGCATCTGCACGCGTTTTGATTGGTTCAGAAAGGAAGCCATTTGAGTGTCACGGTATACCGTAGGTTTCCCACTCGTACGAAAACGACTATATAATATCCCGCGTACTTTACCACAGGAAGCCCATATAAACGCTGACACTTAACCCATAATTCTGTAGGATTCCGCGCTTGAAAGCGAGGTCAGGGGATTAAATATTTTAGGCGGACTGAATAAATTCACTATACCACAAATTACAAGGATACATCCAAGATCCAAGATAAAATCAAGTGTTTTTTTTCATGCACTTGGTTATAGACACAGTAGACATTTTTTCTCAAATATATATATATGTTATAAATTTGTAATATTTTTGTCCCCTGACCTAACTGTGGTAACAGACCATGTAACTGAACACTGGGTTACCATTCTGAATTCTTGAAAACTAAGGCAAGGTGGATACGGTTTAGTAGAGGATGTAAGCACAGGATTGAGGAATTGTTATATCTTTGCTTTCGATGATGTTAGGATTTTTGGTCACGAAGGTGAAGCCGCTGAAAACATCATTTACATCAACTGGCTCAACATGGTTCGTGCTGGTCTGATGGGACTGGAATACTACACCCCTGAGAATAATGCATGGAGACAGGTAGAGTGTAAGAACATCTATGCACTTAAGTAATCATCCATGCAAGAACTAGGCAAGCTTTCATTGTTCTACGGCAATAGCTCTGTCCACATAGAATATTTCTAATTTCAAGGATACAGAAAGAGAGGATGACACATAATAATATTTCAATGTAAAAATAAAGGTAATCAATGATTTCGGGTAATTTATTGGAAATGTTTCATATCTAACCAATCAGAACAGCCCAAGACAATAGCAAAGAATATTGCTTATTTTACAAGGTTTCCCACATACAATTTGTTTTAAAATTGGCATGTGATGCCAATGGATAACAGACAAACTTGACATCTAAACAAATCGGAGTATGTATATCTTATACCTAACCTTTTTGCCAATTTTCATGTTTAAGCCAATGGGATCACTAGTTTTAACAATAGAAAATTTAAGCATTCCATCGTGCATTGCCGTTCAGTTGCCTAGTTCTTACGTGGACCATTACTTAATTATCTCCTCTCTCCTCTCCTCTCATCTCCTCAGGTCTCCTCTCCTCTCCTCTCCTCTCCTCTCCTCTCCTCTCCTCTCCTCTCCTCTCCTCTCCTCTCCTCTCCTCTCCTCTCCTCTCCTCTCCTCTCCTCTCCTCTCCTCTCCTCTCCTCTCCTCTCCTCTCCTAAATCCTGATATTCTAAAAACTCCTATATTCTGATATTCTAAACACTGACTGATTGGTTGTACTTTTCGATGTTTTGTAGGCCCACATGCAAGCGCGTTACGTTATTCTACGTGTTCTCCTAGAGGCTAGACAGGAGTTGGTACAGCTCACTAACACTACAGGCTCTGATGGTCAACCTGATTTACTCATGACCCTTGATCGCAGCAAGATTGATTCTGTGGGTAAACCAGCCATAGGGGATTTCCTGAGAAAACTACAGGTTGGATTAATAGTTTAGGAATATTAAACCTTTTCGCAGATGTTTGTTGTCAGACAATAGACGTATTTATACCCACGAAAGAACGAATGTTCGTTGATATTGGACTATAGGAACAGCGTTTTCATTCCGTGGTATTTATTTGAGATGAGGCTCTTTACTTTACTGGAAAAGAGGAGGTTTCTTGGTGTTGCAGAACACCAGATGACGTTAGACAATGAACACAAAGAACGAGAAGAATGAACTTGAACCAAAACAATACCCTGCATACAAAGAAACCCAACCAAGAATACAATGCAGACTGTAGCACCAAGAGACACCCGGAAAAGATGACGGACCAGTCCATACAATATGCAAGTGTAAAGCTGTTACCTGATATATTTCTGTAAACGTGTGAGAACGTTTGTAGATGTGAGTGGTATTAATTTAGGTTCGCAAAGGATTACTGGGTAAAATGCACATCCGCCATCTTTTTGTGTACAGCGGTTGTGACCATATTTTTTGACATGCGCACTTTGGTATATGCTTCAGGTCTACAAGTCAACAGCTGACTACGATGGAGGTAAAGCTCTCTACGACCGCTATTCCAATGTCGAGGGCGAGTACGTGGAATATCGTAAAATAGTCATCGCTAGGAAGACACCACGCCGCATGTTTGTTCAAGCTAATACTAGTTGTCAAGGTAACGAATGCGATGATTATTTTTAAAGTATCAGTTACCCGGCTTTGTTGTCATGGTAACTACTTATTATTGTTGCCATGGAAGCGATTGTTTATGTTTTTTTATTGTCATCATCGCCTTCTTGGTCATCAGTACTATATCCATCATCATCAACATCAGAAACAACATCAACTTCGTCCACCCATCATCACAACCACTATTTGCGCCATCCTTATCATCATCACAATAATTACCACTATCATCATCATTATCATTATCATTATTATCGTCACAATCATTTCTACTACCACTATCACCACTTTCAGCATCATTATCATTATGACAATCATTACCACTACCACCACTATTATCATCATCATCATCATCACAATCATTACCACTATCATTATCATTATCATCATCACAATCATCGTCACAATAATTACTACTACTATCACCACTTTCAGCATCATTACTATCATCACAATCATTACCACTACCACCACTATTATCATCAGCATCATTATCACTATCATTTCTACTACCACTATCACCACTTTCAGCATCATTATCATCATCACAATCATTACCACTACCACCACTATTATCATCAGCATCATCATCATTATCACTATCATTTCTACTACCACTATCACCACTTTCAGCATCATTATCATCATCACAATCATTACCACTACCACCACTATTATCATCATCATCATCATCACAATCATTACCACTATCATTATCATTATCATCATCACAATCATCGTCACAATAATTACTACTATCACCACTTTCAGCATCATTATCATTATGACAATCATTACCACTACCACCACTATTATCATCAGCATCATCATCAATTAGCACAATCATTTCTACTATCATTATCATCATCACAATCATTACCACTACAATCATTACCACAATAATTACTACTACCACTATCACCACTTTCAACATCATTATCATTATGACAATCAATACCACTACCACCACCATTATTATTATCATCATCAGCATCATCTGACCGTATCAGTCTCTTTTTCTGCATTTTGTTTACGCTTGAAGAAACATACTTCCATACTTTACCTAATCATCATTGTTGCTGCTACTGAATGATGATGATGATAATGCTATACTTATACAATTATGTTTACATTTCTTGCCAGATGACAAAGTCACCTTAACCAAATACTAGGCAGATACAGAAGGAATGATCACATCGTTTACTTCACGCTTCCCTAGCGACGACCCGGTGCTTGAAGAACTATGGAAAGCTGATCAACCACATCACAAATATTATTGAATACAATCACCACGACTAGTGTTATACCACAGGAAGCCCAAGCTCAATACAATCACCACGACTAGTGCTATACCACAGGAAGCCCAAGCTCAATACAATCACCACGACTAGTGTTATACCACAGGAAGCCCAAGCTCAATACAATCACCACGACTAGTGTTATACCACAGGAAGCCCAAGCTCAATACATGAATCACCACGACTAGTGTTATACCACAGGAAGCCCAAGCTCAATACAATCACCACGACTAGTGTTATACCACAGGAAGCCCAAGCTCAATACAATTACCACGACTAGTGTTATACCACAGGAAGCCCAAGCTTCGTAGAAAACAAACAAGTGAGCAATATTACCCATGATCCCTTTCGTGTGTTTTTTGAGTTGTTTATTGCGACAACCTTTTTGAATCTGCTGTACATTGTGTCATATCAAGTAAGTTATTCAGTGCGTTCCTGGGACATAAACCTTTGTTGTAAACGTTTAGTTTTCACCTTCTGGTAAAGTAATAATGAAAAAGTGACCTTACACTATTAAACACTGTCTTTTATTCTAAAGTTTCTCAAGTAAAAAAATATTTTTTACATTTTTCGAAATGAGAAACCTAGATTATTTTCCTAGATGTGACTGACTTGCGACAACATCCTACAGATTATTTACTGTTTTCAAGCATTCTGGTAGAAGCTGCCAAAGTAATGAGGGTTTATCACGTAATTTCAAAACTCATTGGACAAAACAATAATTATCATAGCTGGAAAGAGCTCGTTGAAATTAGTAAAAATGTGAAGTTTGGAAAAGATCGCTTCACAAATTGCGAAGATATGAATTTTCAAAAATCGGAATTTTGTATGAAAACCTTTGTTGATATGCAAGAGTTGCCTACCAGCGTAAATTTCCAAAGGTTTTCATATAAAATTTCGATTTTTGAAAATTTATATCTTCACAATTTGTGAAGCGATCTTTTCCAAACTTCACATTTTTACTCATTTCAACGAGCTCTTTCCAGCTAGTTTTGAAATTACGTGATAAACCCTCATTGCTGAAGTAATTCTAAGGCTCCACACTAATGCGTTTTTTGAAATTCTACGACTGTTTTCATTTTATCGAAAACGTAGCAAAAGCTTCGCGTCCACTCTAGCGTTTTCGAATCGTTTTAACACGTACACTCGTACGCGTTTGAAAACGCGGCATACATGTAGAAAACTACACCGAGAACATTAGGGGTGATGTCAGCTTTTTCGAAAACCTCGGCTGGTTTCGCCGTCTGATTGCAAAATCTACGACGGCGACGTCAACCGGAAGTGTAAATAACTTCTGTTCGAAGTTTCGTACATTAGATATTTAGTCCGAGCCTAGCTAAGCCTGTGAGGTTACTTCATCCACAGGGAATATCAACTATGAAGGTATGAAACTCCGAACAAAAGAATACCGCCACGATAGGGGCGTCCGGCCGTTTTCAATGATGTATGCGTTTTCGACATGAGAACAATTTTCGATTGTTTCAAGTGTGGACGCTAGCCTCCTACTATGCAGACGACGTGTGGCGCTTCCGGATCCCACACGACGTCTGCATAGGATCGAGGCTATGTGCACGCAAGTCCAAACACACATCGAAATGTATGTCTTTCAAACGAAAATGCATTTGTGTGGACGCGGGGGTCTTAGCCTGGTTTTCACAAGCGATTCAAAGGAGCAAGGATGGCTTAGTTGGTTAGTGCGCGGCCTATTATGCGAGAGGTACCCGGTTCGATTCTTCATGACCTCACATCCTTGTTTCGACTTCCCTCTAATCCGTGTAGCTCAGTGCAGCTTTAAATACCCATAGAACGGAGCACTGATGGAGGGAGGGGGTAAAAGGGCGCACCGTCCACCTCCTGGGAGAACAGTTTCGACTGAAGGGGTTGCGGACGTTAAATACGGCTTTTACTTTACTTTACAAACAAGCACAAGTCGCACAATATTGTACACTGAAGCCTTAATTTCACTATGAAAACGGACTCGACGCAAGCACACACAGGCTCAAGGATAAGCACAATGATCGATTTTGTTTCTATTTCTTGAGCTTGCGTATACGTCGGGCGTGTTTTCACATGACACCGAAACACGCAGGCTTTACTTATGCAAGATTGACACCAATGCCCTACTATCTGTAGAACCGGACGACCTTGGTGAGCAATTTGCAAATGTATCAAATCGACCACCCTGCGTGGACAACACGAGCGGTCGCTGTAAAGAGGATTGACTACATAGCCATTATTATTGATTCTGTGCAGAGGTCAAGTCTTATCAGTCTGTATTTCCGTAGAATTTGAACTGATGCGCCGATGGCCATAATGTGTGTTATAAAGTATTCAATTAATCACTACGATTATCTACTTAAGCATATCATACACAAACTGATCAAAGCAGTGAAGCCAACGTAAGATAAAACAGGTAGGTCGTAAGGATTTGATTACTAGAAAAACTACATGATGAGCACGGAACACACCTCGTTGACAGAGTTGGCCTCGGGCGAGGAAGGAGGGGATGGATCTAATTAAACCAATTTTTTATCATGAAAATGTATTCTATGTGTATGTAAGGTGAATAGTGTGTGACTTTGTATCTGAGTTTAGTAAGGGTTTGAAATCTCAAAATGCAACAAGTGACGCCAGGGGAGGCATCATTTATCAGTAACAAAGACACCCTAGTACAAACTACTGACATTTTGAAACTGCACCGACTGATATTTTCTTAGTTCATTTTCATTTCATAATCACATAGACTTTATAGTTCAGCTACACGTCACCAAATGAGCATATCGTGATTTATAAACTCAACTGACTCGGTAATGCGTAGGTCAAATCACATAACACTGAACCAACCCAATCGAGTCACTTCATTCTGAAGTGATTTTCAATCTGAAGTGATTTTCAAATTAAAAATTATAATTCAATAAAAGCCGATACACGTACTAGGCGTGGGGAATATGCACGTTTTTTGCATCTCGCTTTCTGAGAATGAATGACAATAAGAAAGAGCAAATGAACAAAACAATGTAGAAATTAAAAGTGAATGCTTATACTGATGCCCTTCGATCGTTTCGCTCTTTTTCTCTCGATATAAAATCCTCTGGAATCCAGGGTAGGGTTAAGGTAACACGATAAGAATACAGTCGAACCTCTCTACAACGGCCACTTAATTCGAGACGACATTTTGTGACCGCCGTTAGTAGAGGTTCGACTGTAGTTGACGATAATTTGCACAGCATTTGTCCTTGAAATTATTACTTTTATAGAATATAGAATAACGTAGTTCGCGATCCTATGACGTATATGACCTGTCACCCATGGTGCCGCAGCACTACAGGGTATATGTGGTGTCTAGCCCGGTAATCCTTTCCATAAGTGTGTAGAATCAGGAAAGTAGCAAATTAAACGAGGAATTGCTATATTGCTGCGCTATCACTGGGGAAAGAAGGGGGTCCCTCGCATGTGTCTTTACGTGTTCGTTCACGCCCCTTCCCTTTGAGTCCTTAATTCACTTGACTGATAGTTTTCTTTTTGTGTTGTATAGAGTGCAAATATTAGAGTGATTCCAATAAACCTGGCCAGTACTAATTAGCTGTCAGTGGTTATTAGATGCAAAGAAACAAAAGAAAACAAAAGAGTGTCGTCCAATTAGCCACTTTAGAAACGAGTGGTGGACTGGGAACGAGTTTGTAGAATTAATCTAATTAAGAAATAAACCCCATCACAAGAAAGAGCATGTCAGAATTAGTAAGTTTCAGGAGTTTGATAGGGTTTGGACAAGTAGCAAATGAACTGCAAACATTCAAAAACTGCAACAAAAAAAAAAAAAATGCATGCAAAGAAATGTACGGGTTACAGCCGGACACTTGTCCCCTGAAACATACATTTCTTTGTAATTTTTTGAGATGTTTGGAAAGCTGTTATTCGTTCAATATCTAACTAAACCTAACAAAACTTTGTAAACTTACGAATTCTGATATGCTAGTTCTTGCTCATTTCTTAATTAGATTAATTCTAATAACTTGTGTGCATTGGTGTAGTTAGTAATGCCCAGGTTTATTGGAATCACTCTATATCCGTGGTATAGTTAACTAACTAAAATAGTACTAAATAGCACAAAATCCTTTGCTTTTTATTGTTTATATATTTAGTGCAATTTAGCATACAGTCATTCTCAAAAAGGTTGCCCAGATGAAAAGACTACAATACTACAATAAAGTCACGTGATTCATTATGTTTTCGATTTCTGCGCGCGGATCACTGCGAGTTGATACCAGCGCCATTACATTCAGTTCTCACAATGCAGTGTACTTTTGCATCTCAAATTGAAATTCATGCACGCGATGAAATTGAATACATAATGAATCACTGTAGTACTGTAGTCTTTTCATCTGGACAACCTTTTTGAGAATGACTGTATGTATAGCTACAAATTCTAAACATGAATACTAAAAATAAGGCTAATTGTGCGCGGACGTCCAGCTAGAAATAACTATTAATTAAAAACTATTTAGACTCCAAGTTCGTATTGCAATCAAGTCTAATAAACACTTTTGTATCGTTCAGTGTTGACAATACACATTTAGTTGTACTTGATCTCCTGAGATTGTAATTAGTGATCTTCAAACTAGGGAGCAGTTAACGTTCATACAGTGGATGGTCCAAAGTATTCTAGACTCCTACGCAGGGAAGATTCAGACCGGTACCCGTTGACTCCTACGTCCCGGGAAGATTCAGACCGGTACCCGTTGACTCCTACGCCCCGGGAAGATTCAGACCGGTACCCGTTGACTCCTACTCCCCGGGAAGATTCAGACCGGTACCCGTTGACTCCTACTCCCCGGGAAGATTCAGACCGGTACCCGGGAATACCCCCAAAAATATAGCTCTAGAACGGAAAATCCTTTTTTTGTGAAATTTGGAACGGAAACGATAACCCCCCCCCCCCCCCCCCCTCCCCCCCAAAAATGTTTTGATATTTCTTGATTTTGTCTCGCTACTTACTTACGATTCTATAATTAGTAATTTTTAATATTTTTTTCATTCGATTTTGTTGTCTTGAGAACTGGAAATACCTTTTTTCCTGACTCAAACCCGATTTTACCAATTTCCAAATATTACAATATTAGGAGTACCCCCCCTCCCCCCGGGTCCTACGCACCCGTTTTTAGTTCCGTCACGCAACGCTCTCGGCTCGGAGAGCGTTGCGTGACGGAACTAAAATCGGGTGCGTAGGAGTCTAACTTATTTTATTAAATAGCCTAGTGTCTATTTTTTGAAGGACTGTGAGAATATCTATCCGTTTGGATAAATAACTCCATTCAGACCCTCACAAGGTGCACCCATTCAGCTAGCTATTGTAGCTTTCTCAAAACAAGCGTGCATGTCGAGGTATAGGACTGTGAAAACAGCTGCCACTGATTTCAATACTAGCTTCTCCCTGACGTAAAACAAAATCTCCTGGGTCGAGGATCTGCCCCTTAACCCACACATGTTGACAAAAGAAACGCAATGAATCCTTCTCGATTCATCATGCGTGTCACAATGGATGCGGAAATAGTTTTTGGCTACCTGCAAGGCCCTATACTGTAAGACCATTGTGTTTATTCGCCAACTATATGATTATTTATAACTGAGTTATTCAGTCAGTTGTTATTTCCTGCAAAAACTAACAGTCTAACTCATGCCTCACGCGATTCACAGCCGGATCGGAGCGGATCGCACGGCGCGTCCATGTGATAGCTTTTTAAAACAGCCTCCAGCATCGATGATCCCTCCCCGAACTACTCAATACACAAAAGAACGCAAAATCCGACTCATGTCAAAGCGAAACTAGTCCTTTGCCACCTGCAAGCATCTGATTTCCTCAACAAAAACAGCGACGATCTAACTCTGTCCGTCCATTCAAATCACGCAAGGGTTTGGCCATTATATAGAGATTATTCGATTCTGATTGGACGGTCGAGAGTAGTACAAACAAGCTAAGATTGAACAATGATGAAATGGCCGACCGACGTTTTTTTCTTTTTCTAATGATCTAAACGGCGCTTCAGAGACTAAAAGAAAAAGCAAACAAGGACAACACAGAAAAACACCGCGCAAATCTGGTTTAATGTTTGACGTATAGCTGAGCCCGAAGAGCCCAATGTTTTAAAATCCTACTGAAAACTTGAAGCCGAAAACTTTAATAGCTCCGAAGAATTTTCAGCGATATGATTTTTACAGCTATACGAAGAAACGTTAGCAAAAGTTGTAGCTAGGACAGCTAGTGTTGGGACGGCCCGACATTCAAAACGCGGTACTGATTTATAGTTGTCAAAACTGTCGTATTTGTAAATTTGAGGGTAATATTTACTTTGGAATATCAGTGGAAATGAGGGTTTATCATGTAATTTCAAAACTTATAGGAGACATAGGACAAAAAAATGATTATCATAGCTGGAAAGAGCTCGTTGAAATTAGTAAAAATGTGAAGTTTGGAAAAGATCGCTTCACAAATTGCGAAGATATGAATTTTCAAAAATCGGTATTTTGTATGAAAACCTTTGTTGGAGGCAAGAGTTGCCTACCAGTCTCATTTTTACTCATTTCAATGAGCTCTTTCCAGCTATGTTAATCATTTTTCTGTCCTATGAGTTTTGAAATTACGTGATAAACCCTCATTAGTGCAGTGGAAGTCCTCAGGATCACGATCTCGATTAATCAGTTAATTCAGCTTTTTTTTCTGATATTTTAATTTTAAATTTATCGTAAGCTTACACCGGCAGTCAGTTTGTAATGATAATTTTGTACCAAGTGCTTCAACGTTCACGCATGCACACGGCTTGACTAAGGCCCGGTGGAGCCCGGTCAGGACATAATTAGTAATGGTAATAGAACTGAGTGGAGTGCAATTTGGTCTGAAATCATACGAGAGATTACCAAATTGCACGACCGCGTAGCGGGAGTGCAATTTGTTATCACGAGTATGATTTCAGACCAAAATTGCACGACACGAAGTTCAATTACCTATTAATCATATTCATTTTGAAATCTTTTCAAATACACTCGTTATATTTAGGTGGTAAGTTGCAATAATAAGAATAATTTTGATGCCTAAAATACAACTCTTTCATTCTAAATTACAAATTACTTTTTATGAAGAATCGTTTGAATTTAATAAAATTCGAGTTTCTGTGCGAAAATAAAAAAAATAAAAAAATTGGTGCAATTAATGATCCAAAATAGTGCAATTAATGATTTAATCGCACCATTTTTAGCCAATCAGATTGCAGGATTTACTAGTGATTTCAAAATGAATATGATTTTAATGGTTAAATGGCTCCCAGATCGCGCTGCACGCAGACGATTTGAATAAAGCCGCGTTTTATAGCTTGCGGCGAAAACTTAACAGAATAAAATCTAGTATAGTTTGAAAGTCAAAGCAAACACGCAAGAAGCCGACTCGTTGAAATTGAGAGTAAAAAGAGAGAACAAAATTGGTTGAAAATCAAACAGTCGTAGATAAACAGACTACCGAAAAGAATCGGTATCAAACCACGGTGCGTGTATTTAGTATACCATGCAATAAGTTTTTTTAATATCGAAAAAACTTTGATCCTACATGTACCTAGCGTGCTTTTCGAGATATCGAAATTCTCCAAAAACGGCTTTACGGACTCTAAACGTACTCATCAGGAAACCCTAAAAACGCTTTCGAAAGTCATATAGATATCAATGACTTGGATGCATTACTAAGGAAGTTTTCGTAAAGAAAATACCGTATTTATAAAAAGGCATAAAACTGGTGTAAAGTCTGAGAATATTATCGCCGTATCAGTCGATCCTTTTGGCATCGTCCATTCATTACCATGAAAAACTTTGCGGTCAAGTTATATACAGACTGACTTTAAATCATTTTTAAAAATCTAATAAAGCGTCAAGGCGATCAGCAAATTAAATAGCTTCGGTGTGTTTCTTGTTTTGGAAGTGGATGCCGGAGTTTTCGTGTTTTACATGACTCGCGCTTGCACTTACTGAACAAAGGCGATGAAACTCCGCCGCGCGGCATCTTGTTGAAGGCCATCTTTGAAAGAAAAGACAAGTAATCTGGATTATAGGCGATTATCTTAATGGAACGATTTAGTTCAAAGTGAGTGGCGTATCTTCTTTGTTTATCTTCTTAATAAATCGTCGGTAAAGTCGAGTTTGAGGCTTTTATATTAAGTGAAGTTCGCTATCTCGCTTCACCGTGCGGAGTGCACTGGTCAGAATGATTGGCCAACTTTTAATTAATGTAAAGCACTTTTAAATATAAATTTTAATTTGTTATTTTTTTTAATGTTTTATAGGCGTAAGTGGCAGTGAATAAGTCATTGGTGGGCTGTATTCCCGGCCTCCTATTGTACCCCTAACGGTAGGGGGTGCCGTAATTCTGTGTACTCGCGTTGCATGACGGTACATGTCTGGGAACAGTGTCAAATACGACAACTTGCCAAACACTTGCCGCTTGGTTTAATATTGCAATCTGCCATTACAAATATTGGCGATCTGTTAGATCACATCGCCGTTCAATGCCTCTTGGCATATC
Source organism: Actinostola sp. cb2023 (assembly GCA_033675265.1). Taxonomy (NCBI): domain Eukaryota; kingdom Metazoa; phylum Cnidaria; class Anthozoa; order Actiniaria; family Actinostolidae; genus Actinostola; species Actinostola sp. cb2023. The sequence goes on along the minus strand of JAUJYZ010001300.1, from coordinate 186,523 downwards.
CTCGCTGCTTGGGGAGACTAACGATGTGTGCTCTGCAGTGCAAGCCGCGGAGGACCAGAATGTTGATTTTCGTGCAGTTCATTTGTGTCACCTTCACCGTCCAGAGTGTCGGAAGCCAAAACTCCATAAATCCCCGACGATCCAAGTCCAATCTCACCAATGGAGGTATTAAGGATTAATTTATTGTGTAGCCGTCTGATATCTCTCCCTTGACGGGTTTTCTCGAGAGTTGTGTTGAGTTAAGAAGATTTGGGTGCTTGAGTTAAGTGTTAGCGATCAAAAGTTATTCGTCTTTGTATTTACAAATTGCTATGTTTAGTCAATGCAAAGCAGCTGTCGAGCCCTTCGTTTACTTGGGAAAACTATCAACGAGCTCGGTGTAGTTGGAGTTTAATAAGTAAACCTGTGACAATACGGCTAATTCTCCTAATTTGGTCCAAATGGGCAAACATCCCGCGATAGATACGACGATTCCTCCTCAACTTGTCGATCGTCTTGTCAAGCCGTTCATAAGTTATATTCTAATTTTTGCGTATTTTTGTCGATTTCAACGAAGCACAATTAAAAACACATTTTGCCTCGGGAGATACATGTATTTCAGTAATGGCCTTCTTCCAGTGAAGAAACTGTCGACGATTAGCATGGATGTGTTGTTTTGTAAAGCTAATGAATGCTAAATAACGACGATCGGGAGTAACCGATCATTCAATGAAATGTTCACGCCAAAGTGCGAAGGCTTTGTATTGTATTTTTTGTATTCCAAGATCTTTGTATTGATCGAGAACAATGCCAACAGCTTTGTAAAACCTTTGTCGCTGAAGAACTAAAATGTCGAAAGCGGAATTATATTCAATTCGAGTTCTTCTGCGGCCAGACACTACTGGATATTTGGGGTAATTAAAAAAGCTTATATTTGACCACTCTCTAAATAATCCGCGAGGGGGCAATTTTCTCCTGTCGGGAAGCGTGATAGATTTTGCGGTTTTCCTTCGATAAACTTAAAATCCGCCACAAAACCTTGCCAGTTGCAGTAATAATTTATTTGTTTACTTAGATTTAAAATTGGTCTGAAAGTTTTGACAACGGCATCACATCCAAAGCAAGCCGATATGCCGATGGCTTCGGACAAAGAGATGCGATATGGCTGAAATTGATTCCTTTCTAACTTGTGGCTTTTAGAGGTCACTTTGCGCGGCAATTTAAGATCCATTATCCGAAACACGTGTGATATTTTAAAGTCAATTTATAGGCCTGAAAGTTAAACCATACGGTTTCGAGGCTGTAAGCGACACATACATGTTCAATGTATGTTGACTGACGATTCAAAGGCAATACTGTAATTCCAATATTGCCCTTAGGCGGGGTCTTCGAATATAATTCCAACGTGATTTTCCGTATATTTTGTAGTGTAAATATTCCACTTTCTAAAATACATAAACGCTAGCAATCAAACTCTCTTTATGTAAATATAAAGGTTTTTAAACTCGATATTCAAAAACGTCTTTGTTGGGCCCCTACTTTCTGGCACCACCTGCAGTGTGCGGTTCCTTGTTCGTGGATTAATTGATTTTTGCTTCAATAGCCGTGTTCCGCCAAGCGCTTTCGATAACAACAAGAAACCTTGAATAGAAATTCATCACAGATGACTGACTGCACATATGGTTTGTTTTAGTAATGGTTTTGCTCAGCAGGGGTGCAGTCTATAAGATAACCATAATAGTTGTGATGATAAAGGGGCTTCACTTCAAAAAGGCGATGTGTTTATGCCTCAGGGCTAATGGAGCACTTTGTCTCGTCGCCGCTATGGAACTTTGGCAGTCTTGGTGCTGGAATTGTAGTAGTTCAGACATTGTGTTGGTCATTTTGCTTGTGTGGGAGAGAGCAGACTATTTGTGGCATGTGAAAACAATACAAGCACAAGGAATGGATTAGTGAATGTGTTTGCAGTTAAATGCTTGCAACAGGCCCATTTTCAGAGTGGCGTTACATGTAAGGCGTCTTATGTTACATGTAAGGTGTCTTATGCTTGCAACAGGCCCCTTTTCAGAGTGTGTCGTTACATGTAAGGCATCTTATGCTTGCGACAGGCCCATTTTCAGAGTGTGTCGTTACATGTAAGGTGTCTTATGCTTGCGACAGGCCCCTTTTCAGAGTGTGTCGTTACATGTATGGCGTCTTATGCTTGTAACAGGCCCCTTTTCAGAGTGTGTCGTTACATGTATGGCGTCTTATGCTTGCAACAGGCCCGTTTTCACTTGGCGTTACATGTAAGGCATCTTATGCTTGCGACAGGCTCCTTTTCAGAGTGGTGTTACATGTAAGGCATCTTAATTATGCTTGCGTCACTGGTAAGAACCAGGCTTTAGAATGTGGAGATGGACTATGCAGGCAGGGCTGTGACAACCCAAATGTTTATCTCAATAGAGGTGCTCTTAGTAGCTGGCTTTAGCAGGAAACTACATATTTGGATTTTAAGATAGCCACAGCTCGAGTTTGTAAATTCCATACAGATCGGCCGCTCATAGTAGTTCCTCTGGAATAAAGAAAGAAAGAAGAAACAATATATATACATGTATATTTATTAGAATGACTCCTCCAATTAAGCCATCAATCATTGCATGCAACATCACCATCTGCACATGCAACGGTCATACCTGGCAAATACAAAAAATGTCACACAATAAGTGCTTGTATTGGCAGGAGTTTGCTTGCACATATTTGCTAGAGTGACAGCGCAAATTCACAGTCAGTTTTCCTTCGCACCTTGAACAAACCTCGATCCTGTTTTAGATTGTTTGAAATATTATTGAAGTACCTGTGTTACTATTATAACAGCTAATATTCTGTTAATTTATTTTGCAGTGCTGTCGTGTCCAAATATACAGTCTAAATCTCACTCAGATTGTAAGATGTCTTGTTTGGCAGATGAACACTGTGAAAATCACGGTGACGATCTAAAGTGTTGCCCTACTGTGCCAGGAAGTAACTGCAAAGCTGAATGCAAAGAACCAGTTTTGAGTCCAAATGGAGGAAGTAAGTTAAACTTTACTTCAGACTTGCAGGGAAGAAGTGGATGGAATTGATTACACTCCCAAGATTTTTCCCTAACTGTACGGAGGATATCAGTGCTTGTTTTATATTGAATATCCAATCAGCTCCTGAGCGGTTTCATGTGTTGTAAAAAAATGTTCACTTTTTTTTTTCTTTCATTATTTCCATTCCCAGAGATCTGCTATGATTTTGAAAATGACAGAAAGTACACCGTTGGTGATATCTTCCCCAGAGATGGCGTTTGCTGTCGATGTGAGCTTGGAGGAATTATGAATTGCTCGGCAGTAAAATCATGTACCCAAGGTAATAATGCAATGTAACACAGGGAACCCAATCAATATATCAATGTAACACAGGGAACCCAATCAATATAACAATGTAACACAGGGAACCCAATCAATATAACAATGTAACACAGGGAACACAATCAATATAACAATGTAACACAGGAAACCCAATCAATATAACAATGTAACACAGGGAACCCAATCAATATATCAATGTAACACAGGGAACCCAATCAATATAACAATGTAACACAGGGAACCCAATCAATATAACAATGTAACACAGGGAACCCAATCAATGTAACACAGGGAACCCAATCAATATAACAATGTAACACAGGGAACCCAATCAATATAGCAATGTAACACAGGGAACCCAATCAATGTAACAATGTAACACAGGGAACCCAATCAATATAGCAATGTAACACAGGGAACCCAATCAATGTAACACAGGGAACCCAATCAATATATCAATGTAACACAGGGAACCCAATCAATATAACAATGTAACACAGGGAACCCAATCAATATAACAAAGTAACACAGGGAACCCAATCAATGTAACACAGGGAACCCAATCAATGTAACACAGGGAACCCAATCAATATAACAATGTAACACAGGGAACCCAATCAATATAACAATGTAACACAGGGAACCCAATCAATATAGCAATGTAACACAGGGAACCCAATCAATATAACAATGTAACACAGGGAACCCAATCAATATAACAATGTAACACAGGGAACCCAATCAATATAGCAATGTAACACAGGGAACCCAATCAATATAGCAATGTAACACAGGGAACCCAATCAATATATAGCAATGTAACACAGGGAACCCAATCAATATAGCAATGTAACACAGGGAACCCAATCAATATATAGCAATGTAACACAGGGAACCCAATCAATATAACAATGTAACACAGGGAACCCAATCAATATAACAATGTAACACAGGGAACCCAATCAATATAGCAATGTAACACAGGGAACCCAATCAATATAACAATGTAACACAGGGAACCCAATCAATATAACAATGTAACACAGGGAACCCAATACACTATACATGGTACCAGTAGTCTCCCACATAGCGAGGTGTAAATATCCCCCTCCATTTTATCTTTAAGGTTGCTATTATGCATCTGCATATCACAATGATGGTGATTTCATCTTAGGAAATAAATGTCGCAACTGGTAAGAATGTACAGATAATTTAGATTTGTTTTGAATAGTGTGTATTTTATGGGGCTAACAACTAAGCAAGGGATGTGATGGTCTAGTGGTATAAGTACATCAGACTCTAAGTCATCTGCAGGATAGTGTTCAATTCCTGGTCAGGAAATCACCTTAGGACACACACCACCAGTTCTTCAAAGAGTGGATAGTGCTATGTATTGGATAAATCATTATCCAGTGGATTAGTTGATACTGTTATCCAATACATGTAGGTTTGTCCACTGGACTGAGGATTATATCCAATGGCTAGCGCTATCCACTCTATGAACAACCTGCAGGGCATGGATGGAATTTGAAACTAAAGTATCTTGCCCAAGAACACAGGGATTTTGCCCCTCCTCCCTTATTTTGACCCCACCTCATCCTTCACCACTCCCCTCCCCCCCCCCCCCCCCCTTGTTCAAAAACAATTTGCAATAATTTCTTGACATCTGCTGAACATTACTTCTTGATTTATGACTGTGGTTTCTTTCTATCCATTCCATTCAGTCAGTGGGAACAAAACAACTAACCTTCAAAACACATTTTCTTTTTCCAGTTCATGCCATAATGGCGTTGTTTCGTGTAAACTCAATCCAAACTGTACACAAGGTAGGGTATTGTTCACTTGATACAATTTTTATTGAATCCCATCCCCTTCCCCCTGAAGATTTATAACCCCCAGTCCTCCTCTCCTTTACCATACCACAGAAAGTCCACAGTGAGTAACTTGCAGAGCATGCTGTATACAGTCAATGTCATTAATGTTGTCCAGCTAAAAAGAGTTTTTAAAACACAACAATAAATGTCATGTGTCTCATATATATTTTGTTTTGCATGCATGGAATTTTAATTTTTTGACATTTATTGTAGTGTTTTTATATCTTTTTAGCTGGAAAACGTTAATGACATTGACTGTAATATTACTATTTATTATTATTTTATCAATGTCATACAACCTTTATTCCTGACCAGATAAATGTAAATACAAAGGGAAAGTTTATAAGCCAGATCATATAATCAGACTGGACCATGGATGCAAGGAATGGTAGGTTTATGAAGTCTGTGTGTGGGAGGGGTGGGATGGGAGAATATACCCCCTTATTTATACCAGCAACCCATACTGTGACATTTGAGCCTGACACTGGGTCACACAAGAGAGATACTGTGTTGTACATGAATGTACATGTACACATGTATACATGTACATGTATAATACATGGTATGTACATGTATAATACATGTACATGTATTCCAAAACTGGCTCTTTGAGCTGAGTACATGTTGAAAGCTCTGCCTTGATCAGAATTTACAAATTCCAATTTCCACTGCTATAGCTGATTGCATGTCCTCCTCATTTATCATTTCAGTGTTTGTCAATCCAAAGGATGGATTTGTAGTGCCATCACATGTAATGCTGGTAAGTTTGGTAACAAATATGTGCATGCAGAGTTCTCTGACAAGTCGGCATCTGCCATCTGCCAGGACAAACTTTGTGTGTCAGCTTCTACAAAAATGTAATCAATACACGCCTGTTTGAAAAGCTACTCAGAACCCCTGTAGCCATGTGATTGTCATGATTGATTGATAACGTGATGATGATGACAGATGAGATGATACATGAACATGCAGGGTTGTCTTGGGAACTGGTGCATTTGACCACCTACTCTGAAAACTGTGTCGGCTATTCTAAATGCTAAAGCAGATAATTATGCATAGTGACAAGGCTCAGGTCACGACAATGGTGGTGAAGATTATGATAGTGATTTGACAAGATGATGGTGATGCAGTAACTATGGCAATGATATGATTGTGACAACAGTGCTATTGATGACGATGACAATAGTATTATTATAATTAATAATAAATTGATGCTATGAAATACAGTAGTAATGATGACAGTGTCAGAATGTTGTTGTGTTGTTGATGATGATGATGATCTAGTCATGTGATAATGATAATGGTGATTACAATGACAAAGAAGGATAAAGTCCTTGAATCTCATTATTTGCTTTCAAATGATGGGCAAACACTGCCCTAGGCCTCCGTGCACCATGTGCTATCAAGCAGAGAAGTTGCAATTCAGCTGATTCCTCACAAGACCAAAAATAGCATCTATTGAAATCAAGCAATAATAATTGACATACCAACTGCATTAGTTTGTATTGAGTTTACAGTATCAAATTTCTTGCCAAATGAATAACTGTATTCACTTTTTTCCTTCAGAACGCTCAACTTCATCAGCTGTGTCAATATCAAGAATAAAGACTGCCGTAGTTATAATGTCAGTGCTATTCCAAGCTAGTCTCATAACCAGTTAGCAGTTAAATATTTATTGATACATAATGCTCGTTTGGACGAACTTCTGAGGTGTATATATAATTCTTACAAGATTTTTATACTATCTGATAGATTAGGGGGTTTATATTTTACTGATAAAATGACAAATATATTATTATGAGGTGTTGCCAGGTTGAATTCAACGCTGTTTATAGTGAGATGTTGCAATAGTATTAAGCAAAGCAGTTTGCACAGAGGAAGCTCTGAATGTATTACCTCATCAAACCGTGCTCTTCATTTAAAGCCCTTTCCCATGTAGCACAGTACAACCTGCACTTGATGTTATTGCAAGTGTAAGTTGTACAATTTAATATATCTCAAAGAATTATCCATAAAATTATGTGAATTTTCAAAATATTTGAGAAAATTATCCAAATACAGTAGGTAAGATTGTTTATCGTGTAAAAAGGTTATTATATATCAGACTAAATGCCCATGCAAATGCTCAACATCCATCGTGTTAGGAGTGTTTGTCCACCATATTGGGTGTTGGTTGGGCTAAGTCTTGACACCTTGTGATCGTTGATGCATAACACATCAATGTTGGGTCCGTTTACACACTACATTATGTACTAACAACAATTAACATCCAATATTGTTGGTGCCAACATGTTGGGAGTGTTTGACACCTTAATGCTTATTGTGTTGGTGTTGTTGGGCCAATTGCAAATCTCATTGCCACCAACAACCACACCACCAACAACTGCCAACAATGTTGGGTGTGTTTGCATGGTAAAACGCCTTCGGCTCAAGTTTGTAAGTCAGATAATAATAAGATACAACACTGCCGCTCGTGTTGTAAACACTATTTACATTAATAATTCATAAGGAAAACAATAGAAATCATAGCTGTAGCAGAGCTTGTAGTTCAGATACAAACTTTGATTTTCTTGGCCAAACTTCTAGATACCGGTAGATGGAATCTTGCAAAGTTTAGTGAGACATGATTTTAAAGATCTGAATAATTATGATAAGCAGGTAAGGCCTAGGGCAACCGTCGAACTAACCATGAGCTTAATTCAGTCGAACCTATTAATTTTGAAATTGGCTCATGGTTATAGAACGACATGTTGCGTTTGGAACGGCGTTGATGTGTTGTGGCAAAATCGCTCCAGAGTCGTAATATCCGACTTGTAATTGGCTTGAACCTATTTCAAAATTAATAGGTTCGACTGAATTAAGTTTGTGGTTAGTTCGACGTTTGCAGTTGGCCTTATATACAACATTGTATATATATTACTTAAACATCAGTTTTTGTACAAAATAGTAAATTAATAGTTTTGGTTGTATAATAGTATTATAATAGAGTCAGACAAATAGCAACCTTAGAGATTATTAGATTACTGGACTAAATTCTAGGGTTTTGGGTTCCGTTAATGTTTACTTCATTCACATTTTTGGGTGAAGAAATTGGTGGTATATTAACTGGTTGAATTGTACATATTAAAATTAATGTCATATTGTATGTATAATGTATGACTATCAAATAAATAAAAGGATTTTGTAGTAAATTGTTCTAGTTTCTCATTTTATTCTACAAAAATTTGGTAACAATATTTGTACTTCAATAATAATATTTATAATAATAATAATATTTATACTTCACTGTAGCTCTAGAGAGTGCAATTTAGAAAAGCTTAAAAACTAAATAACTAATTAGTACTAAATAGCACTAATGAAACAATAGAAAACAATAGAAATAGCACTATTTAGTACTATTTAAAGTTAGTACTATTTCACACTTCTCTAAATTGCACTCTATGTACGACTCTGCAATACATTAATTTTATAACTTAATTTTAATGCTTATCATATTCATTAATAATTCATGAGGAAAACACAATAGAAATCAGAGCCGTGGAAGAACTTGTATTTTTGATACAAAATCGTCTTGATTTGCATATACTAAAACTTTGATTTTCTTGGCCAAACTTACTGGTATCTTGAAAATTTTAGTAGAACAAGATTTTATACATCTGTGGATACGATATTAAAGCCCGATACAATGTTCGCGTCCGTGATGTATGAGACTCGTGATTGTAGATCTCATACAACACGGCCGCTCATATTGTATCTATTACATACATTATACAAACTCACTAAAAAAAAATGACAGCAAACCACAAATTAAACTGTAAATTAACTTTATTTACAAAAACACATTTATATATACAACTGTACATTTTACAAAAATATTATTTTCTTGATCAGACGTTAAACATCACCACAGATAAAATAACTAACTAGCTTTTGTACACTGTATAGGTGTAACATAAATAGGTAAATTGGGCAGCAAATGATATTACGGTACTACTCCACATGCAACTTGTTGCACAACAGATTTTCTTTGTTGCAAGTTGCAAAATTGTTTTATTTGATTGAGGTTCAGTCTTTGCACATAATGCCACATGTTGCACAATTTTGTTGTCCAATTTACTTGAGACACTAGCATACCTGCCAACCCCCCAAGCCCTCAAATCTTGAGACTGGAAAAATAGGCTAAAATACCGTGCTTTGATGCCAAAAACAAAATGGCGGACAGCCCTAAGCATTTCCGAACTATAAAAAAAAAGAAGAAAAAAAAACGAATTTGTATCACCTGATAGGCGAGCGTTCACTGTAAAAAGACGCATATTCTAATATTGAAAAAGATCGTTACGTTGTATTACGCAATAACACCGTAAATCATGGTCGTGACGTGATTAGCCGGGAGATTTTGTCTTCAAACCGGGAGACCGTGAGTTGAGGTCCAAAATTTGGAGACTTCCAGCTAAACCGGGAGAGTTGGCAGGTCTGCACTAGCTACAGTATAAAGTACAAATATATGTAGTACGAATACAGAAGTGACACATGGTCCAACATGGGAAAACATTATGGCCAATCAATCTGAAAGGGTGTATTATTGAATGTCTTGATAAATCACACCTTTACAAGTTATTTTGATGCTTAATGAAATTTACAGAGCTGGTGCACTTGGCCTCCTATTAATTCAAGTATTGTAAAGTAACACTTTAAATGAAAATTTCATCTCAATAAGTTAATTTGAATAATTTATTTTGGGATTATAGCTTTTTGATGTTACTGCGGTTCTCAGTATTATGCGAACTCAGACATTCAAGCAGTCAGCTGGAACTTGGTTTTTCGCTGCCGTAAATCAACATAAAAAAATCAGTAAACTTAAAAATAAAAGTCAGAAGACCCACCAAATGGAAACCAAATATGATTTTGAGCTAAATTAGGGATCATTTGGTCGAAGAATGTATTTAGTTTTGAATTTGATTGACGGCAGCGAAAAACCAAGTTGCAGCCGACTGTTTGAATGTCTGAGTTCGCATAATACTGAGAACTGCAGTAATTGCTATCCTAAGATTTATACAATACATATATTTCTGTCTTCAATATATATGTTACACATATATTTCCTTCTTCTTCGATACATATGTTTCCTTGTTTCTTGGGGGCTGCATCAAATTGTTCACTCCTTAGTTAGACTCTTAGGGTGCGCTCGATTGACCTTATTCCGGAATAGGAATACTTGGAATAATATGGAATGTCCGTTCAATTGAGTCTGTTCCGATTCCGGAATAAGCAGAATATATTCCAAACATTCTGCTCATCATAGCAGAATGCTTGGAATATTCCGGAATAATGACGTCATCCATCTGCCCCAGAATCTGAAATTATTCCTATTCCGGAATAAGGTCAATCGAACGCACCCTTAATTGGTAGTCACTCTTAATTACCGGTAGTCACCCCTGGCCCTCAATTCTAGCGGTGGTTGGGTGAGTGTAAATCAATGCATGTACAAAATATCAGATTTGACACAGCTAGTAAGAGCAAACTACTCAATAATAATAATAATCAACCAACTAGAGCTCAATAATTACAATTTGCAGTGAGCAAGAAAAAGCTTAGCTAACTTTGCAAAATCCGCATTAAAGCATAAGGTAACTGCAGTAAATGCTTTGTAAAATGAAACAAAACCATTGAATTTTGAAAGTTCAGGTATAGCTTGTTTCACAGACTCTTGGTATCAATACTAGGCTGAGCCCATGCATTTGCTGGGCACATTATACTGCTCAGTGAAAAGAAGGAACAGTCAGTTATGTGTAAACTTATACCTGCATCCTACAGAGTCAATTCTGACAGACAACCTAGCTTGGAAACATACAAACTAATGTTCCCTTAATTACTGAGGACTATAAATACGGAGATGAAAGACATTGCTATTTTTGTGTCTACTTGTGGGGGGAGGTGTCCATCGGCAGACATTTCACTGCATTACTGGATTAAAAGGTACCTTGAAGATATCTAAACATACAGATGCATGGTGCAACACTGCATGCAATATTGCCAGCAATGGTGTACACTTTCAGCATGTATCTCACCTCTACAAGTAGAATCATAAATGTACTAATTAAGTAACTTCAGTCAAAAAACAATTCTAGGTTGACACACTGGCATCATAAATGTACTAATTAAGTAACTTCAGTCAAAAAACAATTCTAGGTTGACACACTGCAGTCATATTGCCAGCAATATTGCAGTGCACAGTGTTGCTACTTGTACATGTATTTATAGTTACAGTACTTGGCTAAAACAATTCCAGGTTAATTGACACACTGCAGTCATATTGCCAGCAATATTGCAGTGCACAGTGTTTCTACTTGTACATGTATTTATAGTGACAGTACTTGGCTAAAACTTTCTCATTAAAATACTGTCTATCACTTCTGTTACCTCTACATTTTCACTGCAGACTCTGTGTACTGCCCACGTATTGCCAGGATTGTCTTCAGTGGCTGTACATAACAGGGAAGGCATTTTTTGCTGATGGCTTTTGATAGTTGCACAGAGTAAGAATTGAGATATTCCTTGATGATGTAGTACAGGTCAATCTGAAAAATGGAGAAGAAAAAAAACCCTTTAAATGAAGAAAATTATACAAAGTTTCCTTATTTAATATACAAAAGCAATTTTAATTTTAATTAAAAAAAATTAAAAAAAAGAATTACGGTGGTTTTACAATCATAAGCTTCCATTATAAATGTAAATTAATTCAGCCCTGCAACTGTATATGTACTGTAATAATTATTACCTCTGATCTTGTAAGTATTATTCTTACAACGTTTTTACTTCGGCTTATTTTATCCAGGGCTTTGTTTATCTCTGTGCAGAAGAAGATTGAAGGACTAATGGTGCAGGCAACTAAAGGAAGTAAACAAACAACACTATTAAATCGCTGTCCAAAAAAAACTTGTTTAGAAAGATTGACAAATCCACTGTAGACTGATTCCATAAGTTGCTGTTTTCGCTCTTACCCTGGAGGTCGCTCACCTGAGCGAAAGTCAGAATCGACAAAGAGTGATTTAACAGACCGACTTATGGAATCAGTCTATAATCAACTGGAGGTTAAAAAAATAGCATTCAAGCATTTTGTCTGATGCCATATTGCAATTAAGTGCCATCAAAATACATATACAAGAAGTTGGAATCTTTACATCCCCATAAAACCAGGAGTCTCAGAGTGTATTCCTGCTGTCTTTAGAAAGGGAATCGAAGCAAGGGTGGTTGAGTGGTGCAGAGAGCACTCGCCTCACTGCTGTGGTACCTGGTTCAATTCACGGACCAGGTGCTTCATGTGAGTTGGAGTTTCTTAGTTTGTTCCTCCCTTACTTCGAGGGTTTTTCTCAGTAAGCGTCTTTATATGCCTTGGACTCGGCCACGTTGAGCTGTGTCCTTTGTGTATTTCGAAGGATGATTAGCACCAATGTTATTTTTATTATTTCTTTATTTAGGGCCTACTAATTCAACTTACCATAGGCCTTCAGTGCTTTCTTGAAGTCCACTGACTTGTTCTTGTACTCATTATCAATATACACATCAATTGGTTTAAAGTAGAGAGTTTCAAGTTCCTCGAAGGTTGCCTTGAGCTGGTTCCTCCCTAATGGCTCACATAAAAGGTCTACAAGGTCACCGTAGCTGTGAAGGCGTATTGCTCTTTCCTGGGCTACTAATTTGTCTGCTTTTGATCTGACACCATCTCTGTTTATTGTACAAAACTTAATCAAAACATCTTGTAGATCTTTGTTTTTGATGTCCAAGAGGTCTTTCTCTAGTGAACAGTTATATTCTGCAATGGTAAATATGAGGTAAATTCAAAGATTAAAACAGTTGAAGTGATCAAAATCCAAACTCTCCTTTGGAACTCAAATAGCTTAAAGGAGAATTTAGATTATGATCAGAAATCACTTAGTCCCATTGTTCTTGCATGGAACACTTCTATGGTCAAGAAATTTAATTTTCCACAGGATCGACTACCAGTTAGAGTACAAACGTGAACCCCCCACCTCAAACTGAAATCCTAGATCCGCCCCAGTGTATCTTGTACACAGAGTCGTTTTCATATGAGTGGGAAATCTATTGTATGGAGTTACGGACACGGTATGGAATCGAAGACACTGTATTCAACCAATCACAACGCAGAGAATCTGCATTGCTCACAATAATAATAATAATAATAATAACCAATCAGAATGCTTGGACACGGCACGATCATGGCACAATACCGGCATGGCATGGCACGAACCATACCGTAACTACTTCCCACTCATACGAAAACGACTCTGCATTAATTTGTATACAGATCAACAGCATTGAATATTAAAATTTACAGTTGGACATTTGTAGACAGACATACAGAGATGACGACTGACGGTTATATATTAACTTACCATCTTCATATTCTTCCTTTATGCTTTCCATATCATAAGCCTTTCTTGAGCATATGATCTCAATAAGTGTGTCATTGTCATTGTCTCCAATGGCCTCGTGAAGAGACTTGGCATCGTACACCTCTGGTGTATAAAGCAATGCTTGTGCTATTTCCTTGTAGCCAATACTCAGCTTATCTTCAAGCACACTTATAAGATCCTATATAATGATAATTTAACAATTTATTAACTAACTAAATAATATGTGTCCATTAAGCACTCTACAGTGATACAATATTGGATTAATTGATACATATATTGGTCAATTTACGCGAGACATTTGCATTACTACATCCAAGACAAAAGTTGTGAGTTGTAGTTTGCAATATTATTATCATCCAAAGTCAGGTCGATCATATTTGATGACTATGATGATTGACAGACATCTACTATAAACTTATCAGTCATGACATTGACGTTTCAATTGCCACGTACGACTATATAGTAATGCAAACAATGGTAAGTGTCCTCTAAGTACTTCAGTCACAACATTCATCTTGACCGACAAGCATTTGATAAACAAATCTGATTCAGGAGAACTTATACCTTTGAATATATTTTTTTGTAAGCTTGGATTATCCTTTGTCGTCCCTTGCTTTTAAAGTGGGCTAATAACTGTATAATACCATCATCGTCTATGTGGACTGACTTGACTGCCCTGTGAATACGCCCTGCTTCTACGTCCCAGTTCAGGATTGTTGCTTTACGGTTAACCTACAGTATGACAAAAAATATATAGAACATTTATGCCACAAAACTCTATACAAATAACAACAAGTAGTATAATATGTGCTGAGCTTGTTCGCGCAGGAAAATATGGGTAAAATATAGCTGCTTTTATTTTGTAAAAACAAACTATAAAACAAATATAACAACAGCTTAGTTGAAAAACGGGCTGTCAACTGAAAAAGCAATGGCGCATACATCATGTCATGCCATATGTCACGTATACCAAGAGTGGGGTCATAAAAATAACTGAAATGCCCAACCCCTTGGCCATATAGCTTTACGTCACACCGGAAGTAAATATGCAAATTTAGTAAATATACTTTTCATGACAAAAAATATTATTTTGGAACAAACTAATATTATAGCTTTTTTTTAAAGGTGCCACGTACTGAACCCCTAGTTGACTTCTGTCCTACATTTATTAATTAGTACAGTTAATTCTCATTCGAGAGGACACAGCATGTAGCTGTGCATAATAACAGGGTACATAATAACAAGAGTCCACAATGTGGAGAGTAATTTCCAGTAAACCTACTGTGACTTTTGCTGGGCCAGGGATCTAGCCCTTGTCAGTAATAGTGTCCACTATATATAGTGACGTATCTGCAAGAAGAGAGTCTGTGCATTTCCTGTTTGCACTACTTTTGCTAGGGGGAAGCTGTAAAAGTGTGATAATTTAACTATAATAGCAATCTGTGTATTTTATAAGCAGGTACGTTGCACATAATTGAAGAAGAAAGTGTATATGCATGACTCTTGAAGAGAAAAATGTCTGTCAGATGGCATGTGTGGTATAAAATGATTCATAGTTTACAAATGCAAATTACTGACCAATGTAAGGCAGTGATAGAAGTTAGAGAAAACCAAAAGCCAGACAAGAATAGGATAATGAAAGGCGACAGTGATCATAATGCTACACATGAATCCCTAAACTATTGTGCCATGTTCTATGTTCTATGTGTGTGTTTTATTATTGAACTATCTACCGGTATATGTACACATATTGTTGTAAAAAAAATATTTTTTTTGTGTGTGTAATACTCCAGTTTCGAGTTGTTTACGCACCTTGACAAAAGACGCATTTGCTCAGCCTTAGCCTCAATTCAGCATAAATTATTCACAAATACCAACGAGAATGTGAAAAATGTTGACATAGGACAATAGAATCATTTTTTAATTCCACGGGTTTATTCTCTGGATTGGAGGCTGAGCAAATGCATCTTTTGTCAAGAAGTACAGCAGTGTCTAAACAACTCAAAACTGGAGTATTGTGTAATAGTTATGATAGTATCAATAAAAATTTTAAAAATAAAATATAAAAAGTGATCAACCTTTGAATACATGTATGTGCATTGCTTAGCCTGAACCCCCAGGAGACATAGCATATTTATATTATTGATAATGTGTCCCTGTTAGTGTTTTTTTTATTGTAACTGCTATTACAGCACGACACTTAAATAAAGGCATCCATTCATTCATTACTGTAGTACCCACTTGCAATAATGAGGTGGACATGCATCGAGTTTGAGTGTAGAAGATTTATAGCCATGTAATTCTGACAACAGTAAAACTCCTGGGACATTAACTTCCCCTTTACAGCTTGAGAACATCACCATAGCGCTACCAGGACCCCCCACATTATTCAAATTAGAATTTAATCCATTTTTTGAATCAATAATATCACATTGAACCGATGCGAGAGTCAAGGTTATTGCCTTGGTGTCTGAACCCCCAATGAAGGACAGTGCCTTGGGCATTGCCATGACAACTAGGTAGTGAACACAATTTTTGATGGTAAGCATTTTTTTTTTTTTAATT
This sequence comes from Actinostola sp. cb2023, assembly GCA_033675265.1. Lineage (NCBI taxonomy): Eukaryota > Metazoa > Cnidaria > Anthozoa > Actiniaria > Actinostolidae > Actinostola > Actinostola sp. cb2023. The sequence goes on along the minus strand of JAUJYZ010001300.1, from coordinate 170,293 downwards.
TCAATAAAGTTCTATTTATTATTTCAAACAAGATTATTAAACATTTTCTTCACCCACGTCAACGTATTAAACGAAGCAGTATCTACACAGTGATATACAGGAAATGGTATATTATACAGTTGCTATGGAAACGTGTCTACTATACAAGAACACCAAGAGAATCGAAATTGCATGTCAGACAAGAAAATATTACACTCGAAAAAATGATTTGATCTGCATTTTGTTATCGAAGCAGGAACTTGTTGATCTTTGGGATTATTTGTTCATCAAGTCTGACGGTCGGAGAAATTGTTTTGTCTTCTTCTAGAGAAGTCCAATTTTAAAGAAGAAGCCAGCGTTACTATGACTAATGTATTTATTGCTTTCAATGGCTCTTTCAACCCTCTTTGTTGACTGCGTTATTACTTATCTACACGTGCATTTATACTTTAGAGGAAGAATAATCATGACAGCTGAATGTGCTGTTCATATTACCTCTTGAAAGCTTATGAATGATAATAATTCACTCGTAAATTAAACGGTGATTCAAAGAAACTCAATTTTCAGTACGAGGATATTTGAGAGTAATTTTGTTCAAGATTCGCCACAAATAAAGGAATGCTATTAAAATGCTTTCTAATAACATCGCTGTGTGTTTTCAAAGCTGCGACCAAGTTCCAAATGTTTATTTTCGATATCAAATAAGATCTCAGTTTCATTCACTCAATCATACTTTACAGATATTGCGAAACGATTTGTCGTCAATGGAGATCCAACAAGAAAACGATTCAACCGAATAGCGAATAAACATTAAAACTTCATAAAGTTATATTGAAATCCACTGTTCACCTACAGCGGCACGTGAATTAACTTTAGTAAACTACTGACTTAACTTGTACGAGACGGCGCTCCGAGACGGCTTCAATATAAGATACAAGCTATCGAGATTTAAGAAGATAAAACTAACCCCTCTCGAAAATAACAGAGAAACAGCTTGGAAAAAGTGTATAAATAAACTTGCATGGTCACTTGGATTTACATAACCCCATAACTTATGAAGTTCCCGAGCCCGAGAACGATACGGTGCTCGCGAACTTTCATTCGAAAAAGCCACTTGAGTGCTATCGAATCCTCAATCTTGTGTACAGTGGCATTGTATGGTGATAAAAGATCGATGAAATAGTTTCATGAAGCAAGCATCGTAGATGACCACGGATGACATGATTATGGGAGTTAATTACAGTACAAACTTACATTGATGAAAACGTCTCTCTGGATTGATTCGCTGCACCCCATTAGAGCATCTACCTCTGATGAATCTCGAAAACCATTCAAGATGCCATTCAAGTGTTCCTAGCTCAAGACCGTGGACAAATTTTAATACAGAAATCTCTTGACTCGTCGATCGGCTGACTCTTGATTCTTGATCGTCTAAATCAACAGGTCTCAATATTTGCATACACAGCCTGGCCTGTCACTCGTACTGGCCATTGTCACACATGCAAGCGAATGTTGCCGTGTTTGTATAATAATGATGTTATCGCTAGATCAAAGCCCAACCGGGGGAAGACAAGGGGTATTTTCACATCGCGTGTGGGGATATAGTCGATGTGTCTTTGCAAATAAGCTGAAGGATATTTTACCAGTTATTTTACCTATTTTTGGCCAGTCTTATCACTCCCAGGGGAGTTTAGTTCAGTGGTTTTTCATTGAAAGAAAGTGTTCAAATCCCCTCCTGCCCGCCTCCCCGCTCGGGATAAACTTTGATAGCCGTATGACGTCATACAAATTTCCTTCAATTCGATCGCGTTCAGATATCGTTCAGATAACTAAAACGAACCATTCGGCAGAAAAAAATGTATCTTCACGATAAGAATCTAGTTCTACACAACAATGTGGGTCAAGGTATGTCGCTTAGCAAGGAAAATGGTAATGCATATTTTTATCCGCTTGACGTCAGCAAAATTGTTGGAGTCATGTGAGGAGAAGATAATACGCCAATAAAGGAAATTAACGATATATTTAATTAATATGCCTTTATCGGATGATTCGGTCTTCCGGCACCGGAAGGGCATGTTGTATAACACGGACTCAACTGGACTGGACTGGACTGGACTGGACCCGAAAAACACGGACTGAGTCCGTGTTTTCGGAAAACACGGACTCAGTCCGCGTTTTAAAACACGGACTCAGTTCGCGTTTTCGAAAAAAAGCAAGACACATATGTATGGTTGGGCTACCTGTGATGGACAGCGTTTGGGCGGGAAAAGTAGAGTTTACGACACAGCTCCCAGTGTCATTTGACGCCAAACTTTATTTGTAAGTATTCTATGTTGATTTGCGTTGTAGTCGCTTTGAAGTATCAAGAATGCTTATTTATCAATGAGAATTACATTGCAGATCATTGCAGATCGATGTAGTGGCTTGAGGAGTCAAACCCTGGAGCAAGGTTAGTATTCAGTATTCATTCGAATACCATTGATTTAGAAACGTCCAAATGAAAACCCTGGGTGCCAATTCCTGTCATAAGGATAAGGTTATACTAAGGTTAAACTGTGTTAATAACTTTTTTTCGTTTATCACCGTCTATCGATATAATTAAAAGAAGTGTTTTAGACCCAAGGGCGAGCTTTTTATGATTATTCTAGTCTAGTCACTAAAATATGACTGAGCTAAGCACATGATAGTTCATGTTGTATCGAGGTCAACAGGTCATGTATCCTATCAGCTACGCCGGCTACTTTATTTTCTATTCTCAGGAAATCGTGATTTAGCCGATTAAATCGCGATTTCACCAAATTTCTCTTGTGACTGTAAACATTCAACGTAATGGCGATGAAATCTGACACCAAAAAGCGGCAAAACACAAAGAGCTGCGAGTCATTCGACAGCAGACACACAAAACGCAAACTTGCTTCGACCTTGAAATATTATCAGATTCACTGGTATATTCTAATCACTCGAAAAATCGATTAGTTTAATTTTGTCCTTAATTTTCTTGTTGTTTGGATCGGAGCCTCGGTCGTCCAAGCTGCGTCGTGGTGGGCTTCCTGTGCCGTTGTATTAGCAGACGGTTCTTGTGCAGTATTTGTTTTTCTTTTGGAATAACATGTCCTTCCTTAGTAAGCTTGATACACTTCATGTATCAAGTGGCCGTAATGCGGGGGTGCAATTGAATTGAGCGCTCGGGCATCGTAAAATCTGGCCGTTGGCCGTAATACGAGGTGGCCGCATGAACGGCGTTATTTTACTAATGAATTGTATGGAATTTCGCCGGGCCAAAAAAACGTGGCCGTATTAACGGGGTGGCCGTATTTACGTGGTGGCCTTAAGGCGGGGTTCCACTGTATCCTAAAAATGTCACGGACCAGTTCCCACAGAGCATCGCACAGAATGGTATTGTCTTTCGGGACATGTACTTACGGTTGAACGATTTCTTAGGATCGGCTAATAAGCGCTGATTGGTTAGTTAAATACTCTCAAGTAGCCGGCGTAGCTGATAGGATACATGACCTGTTGACCTCGATACAACATGAACTATCATGTGCTTAGCTCAGTCATATTTTAGTGACTAGACTAGAATAATCATAAAAAGCTCGCCCTTGGGTCTAAAACACTTCTTTTAATTATATCGATAGACGGTGATAAACGAAAAAAAGTTATTAACACAGTTTAACCTTAGTATAACCTTATCCTTATGACAAGAATTGGCACCCAGGGTTTTCATTTGGACGTTTCTAAATCAATGGTATTCGAATGAATACTGAATACTAACCTTGCTCCAGGGTTTGACTCCTCAAGCCACTACATCGATCTGCAATGATCTGCAATGTAATTCTCATTGATAAATAAGCATTCTTGATACTTCAAAGCGACTACAACGCAAATCAACATAGAATACTTACAAATAAAGTTTGGCGTCAAATGACACTGGGAGCTGTGTCGTAAACTCTACTTTTCCCGCCCAAACGCTGTCCATCACAGGTAGCCCAACCATACATATGTGTCTTGCTTTTTTTCGAAAACGCGGACTGAGTCCGTGTTTTAAAACGCGGACTGAGTCCGTGTTTTCCGAAAACACGGACTCAGTCCGTGTTTTAAAACACGGACTCAGTCCGTGTTTTTCGGGTCCAGTCCAGTCCAGTTGAGTCCAGTTGAGTCCGTGTTATACAACATGCCCACTATGTAAAATAATTGGATTGTAGTTTCCTGTATGCCTTTTTAAAACTTACATGTATTTTCTTTATCGATTTGATTGCGGCGCCGAAATGAAAATGGAGCCGGAGGAAATGAAAGGAAAGAAGGAAAGAAGATCGACAAAAATGAGTGAAGGTACATAAATGTAACAGAGAAGACAGGCGCGAAAAGTGACAAAAGTTGAATATTTATCAGAAAATAACTACAGTGGAACCCCGTTATAACGGACACCGAAGGGACCAGAGAAAGTGTCCGTTATAACGGGGTGTCCGTTATAACGGGGTTTCTTACAGATTACGTCAGTCTTTATTGAATTTATTAATAGAAACCTCTATTATAGCATTACCCTATACAATATACACATCAATAACGCAACATTTGAAACGTCTCAAATGAAAACAAAACATGAAACCTTGATAATGCAAGTGAAACTTTGTTCTTTTTCTAACAAAATGCTTATCCTTTTGCAAATATTCAGTTCCATTCGTCTATCAGGAATATACATCTTCACGAACAATGGTGTGACGAAAGATTGCCACTCAGACTGTCCGTTATAACGGGGCTGATTTCGGCGGTATTAAATTTTGCTGTTCGGGCTGTAAAAAAGTGTCCGTTGTCCGTTATAACGGGTGTCCGTTATAGCGGGGTCTTTTTAACAGAAAATGTATCACCTTTCTGCCGGGACCTATAAAACTGTCCGTTATACCGGGGTGTCCGTTATACCGGAGTGTCCGTTATACCGGGGTGTCCGTTAGGCGGGGTTCCACTGTACTGTAAACAGAAGTTTTAGAATATATGCTGCCGATCGGGCTAAAACTTTTGAAAACGTACGTACGCGTTAAGGGCTTTGTTTTGGAAAAGAATCTTTGACTACGATGAAATTCGAAGAACGAAAACAAAAATGAAAAAATTGTAAAGAATGTAAACAATGTTGAATCACGTGATTCTCAGTCACGTGTCAAAACATGGCGGATGAATTGAACGAGGAAGGATTGTAGCCAAATGGCAAAGGTTTGTGATTAATTGTGCTTCAGATCTAAATAAAAGTATTCGTGAATGGAAACGTGTTATAACACTTTCATTACGCAATACAATAAAATAGCATGTCGCTAAGACGTTGCTAAAGATATACAAACTGGGAGACTGCTTGACTTCTGTCAGTTCTGATCTCACTTACTTGCTCAACTTTCTTCTTATAACTTGCAGGGATTTTCTTTCAGCGATCTTTCTGCGAGGTAAGATTATTGATGACAACGTTAGCTGGTTTTACCTAGCTATTTTCGTTGATTACCGCCTCCCCGGTCACACCTTGTCGGCGTGTAATACAGTAGCTATAGCCGGTATTCCGTAACAACATTTAAGCTTAATGGATATGGGACGGCCCTACCTCGCTTCCTTCCTTCCTTGATGCAAGCATTAGTGATATGACATCAAGTGAAGCCCACACGTTGAGTGTTCTGTACTTCCTGATTTGATTGAAGAAATACAAAGACTGCATATAATTTTATCTTACTAACTTCAATATGTCAGACTATGTCAATAACAATACTCAATAGCTATAAGCTTATATAAAGCAGCTTACATTTACATGTAAGTTATTTATATATATTGGATTTCATTGAGAAAATTACAATAAAACAGTTGGACTAGTCCTCCTCTGCAGCCATCTGCTATTTTGGGCTTCCTGTTGTTAAGGTAGGCAAGTGACCCACTCTCTTCTTTCTTTCCTTCTTCATCGCCAATATCCTCTCATTCATTCAACACAGGAACATCTACCAAACAGAGTTAGGAAGGAAAAAGGGGCGGAATCGCGGGTCGCCTGCAGAGGGGGTTAAAGGGTTGGACATAGGTGCATCTCTAATGGGCATCCATGCATATAGAAACTTGACAGTACATACTACCATACATGTACAATACTTTTTCTCTTTCTAGAATTGATTTGACCGATTTTGAATTTGATGACGAAGATGTTCAACAGAAGCCAAAGAAAAACCCTTTTGATTTTGGGGATGGAGATGTGTCATTTGACACAAATACTACATTTGAGTTTGTGAGCCAGAGCGAAGTCAAGAAATTCCTAAATACATCTAGAGGCATAACCTATAATGATGATGACAATGGTGGCTCACTGGGGGAGCCCTGGGGAGGTGCACAATACAGTCTTAGTAATGGTGAGTAGAGGCATAGCACATATAACCCTGATGACAATGATGGGGGTCACTAGGGGAGCCCTGAGGAGGTGCACAATACAGCCTTAGTAATGGTGAGTAGAGGCATCACATATAACCCTGATGACAATGATGGGGGTCACTAGGGGAGCCCTGGGGAGGTGCACAATACAGCCTTAGTAATGGTGAGTAGAGACATCACATATAACCCTGATGACAATGATGGGGGTCACTAGGGGAGCCCTGGGGAGGTGCACAATACAGCCTTAGTAATGGTGTCAAGTAGAGGCATCACATATAACCCTGATGACAATGATGGGGGTCACTAGGGGAGCCCTGGGGAGGTGCACAATACAGCCTTAGTAATGGTGAGTAGAGACATCACATATAACCCTGATGACAATGATGGGGGTCACTAGGGGAGCCCTGGGGAGGTGCACAATACAGCCTTAGTAATGGTGAGTAGAGGCATCACATATAACCCTGATGACAATGATGACTCACTAGGGGAGCCCTGGGGAGGTACACAATACAGCCTTAGTAATGGTGAGTAGAGACATCACATATAACCCTGATGACAATGATGACTCACTAGGGGAGCCCTGGGGAGGTGCACAATACAGCCTTAGTAATAGTGAGTAGAGACATCACATATAACCCTGATGACAATGATGACTCACTAGGGGAGCCCTGGGGAGGTACACAATACAGCCTTAGTAATGGTGAGTAGAGGCATAGCACATATAACCCTGATGACAATGATGGGGGTCACTAGGGGAGCCCTGGGGAGGTGCACAATACAGCCTTAGTAATGGTGAGTAGAGGCATCACATATAACCCTGATGACAATGATGACTCACTAGGGGAGCCCTGGGGAGGTACACAATACAGCCTTAGTAATGGTGAGTAGAGGCATCACATATAACCCTGATGACAATGATGACTCACTAGGGGAGCCCTGGGGAGGTGCACAATACAGCCTTAGTAATGGTGAGTAGAGGCATCACATATAACCCTGATGACAATGATGACTCACTAGGGGAGCCCTGGGGAGGTACACAATACAGCCTTAGTAATGGTGAGTAGAGGCATAGCACATATAACCCTGATGACAATGATGGGGGTCACTAGGGGAGCCCTGGGGAGGTGCACAATACAGCCTTAGTAATGGTGAGTAGAGGCATAGCACATATAACCCTGATGACAATGATGGGGGTCACTAGGGGAGCCCTGGGGAGGTGCACAATACAGCCTTAGTAATGGTGAGTAGAGGCATCACATATAACCCTGATGACAATGATGGCTCACTAGGGGAGCCCTGGGGAGGTGCACAATACAGCCTTAGTAATGGTGAGTAGAGACATCACATATAACCCTGATGACAATGATGGCTCACTAGGGGAGCCCTGGGGAGGTGCACAATACAATGTGCATGCCCAGTCATTTTAC